>CM028136.1:473565000-473730000 GCA_016271365.2 Neoceratodus forsteri
TCACTTTTCCATGCCTCTTAGGCACAGCAGGGCATACCATTGGCTGGGGACCAGCTGGTTAAGTCCTCCTGCATTCTAAACTTGTGTGTGATTTGAAGTTATAGTTTAGACTGTATAGTTCTGGTAGCTAATTCTAGGTTCACAGTGTAGCATATAGGTACTGGCTTTTATTATACTATAAGAATTAGAAGTAATCTATAACATTCTATTGACACAGAATTGTTAGCCTGCCTTCAAAACCCTTTGACTCCCTTTGGAGGTGTAATTTTATTATAGGCACGCTTACCTTTTAGATAGTTAGGTCAGACTCCTGTATCATCTTTCTTAGTGCATATACCTGAGGATGTTAAATTACTCCTATCCATATTTCTGTATTACAGGTTACCATGTCTGACCTGATATTTCATACCTGGTATGTTGGGAGGTTAAATTCTCCTATAAAACTTAAATGGTTCTGACCCATTTGAAGTGGTTGCACTTGAAGGTAGCCTTTCTTCAAGAAACTAAATTGTCAGGAGAGTACCATAAATACATGTCCAAAGACTGGGTCTGCCAACAAGTACACTCAAATGCAGCCTCTAGGAAGCGGGGGTCCTTATTCTCCTTCATAAATCCTTGCCATGGTCTCCTACTTGAACCCTTTCTAGTCCAGATGGTAGATGGGTAATTGCAACCTTCTCCACCCCTCAGGGTTGATCACCCTTTGTAATCTTTATGCCCCAATGAAGATAACCCCCAATTTTTCACAGCCTCATGATGATACTCCAGTCTACTCCCAGACAGCCCTCTCCTTATAGGTGGGGATTTTAACTGACGCTATTCCCTCTATGGATAGGAATGATAGGGTGCAGAATCTCACCTTATGAGTGGGAAAGCGGTGCGTAAATTAATCAAGGATCAAGGCCTGATTGACATTTGGAGGGTTTTCCACCCTAGGACCAGAGACTACACTTTCCATTCGGATCCAAATTCTTCATTTAGTAGATTAGACTTCTGGCTTGGCTCATGTCACATTATGATAAAACTTTTGGATGTGGATATCCTTCAAGGGTCATTTCGGACCATGCACCAGTCTCCCTCCTTCTGCAATGGGATCCTGCATCCCCCCACCTCGTCAATGGCGACTAAACCCTCTCTTAATCAGAGATCCAGAGTTCATCCCTGGGCACAAAAGAAGCATCCTTGTTTCTAGCTGAAAATCCCACCTCTGATACAGCAGTGCGTATCATTTGGGAGGTGTTTAAGGTTACTATGAGAGGTAGCATTATGGAGTATGCTGCTAATAAATGGAGGGAGTGTGAACAACATTTAGCTGTTCTTGAACAGAAATTGAAAGGTGCAGAAGTGGTCTTCAAGGATATGCTCTCCCCTCACCTAAGTCTGCTATGGGTCCAACCATTCTGGGCTTAAGATTTGAAATATACCAGTTTCTTAACAAGAAAGCAGAGAAATAGCCATGCTGCACCTCAGACATACCTTTTGGGAGGGAGATATAAGGGTGGCAAGGCAATGGCATATCAATTATGGAAACAGCAAGCCAGCAAATATATTGCAGCTCTGAGGATGACCAAGGGATTGGATACCACCATGGAGAAGATCAATGCGACTATGGCCTCCTTTTACAGAGCCCTATACATCTCTACATTTAGAGACCAATAAAGAAACTCAGGCTTTTCTTGATACTCTCACTCCCAAACTGACCTCGCAACAAGCTAAAACACTAGACCTCCCTATCTCTAGTGCAGAGGTGAGCTTAGCTATCCGAGAGCTGAAGTTGGGAAATCACCAGGTAATGATGGATACACTGCTGATTATTATCAGGCACTCACCCCACGCTTACTCCACTTCTTACAGAGGTGTTCTGAGAAGTCAAATCACAGGTACCCTTCCTCCCTCTATGAGGGAAGCCACTATTGTAGTTATCCCCAAAAGGAAGAAGACCCCACATCCAGGCAATTATCATCCAATCTCCCTTATTAACTTGGACAGTAAGCTGTATGCCAAAATGTTGGCCTCAGGCTAACCCCTTGCTCCCTAATCTTACCACCCATCTCAAGCGGGGTTTATTCCTGGTCATCACAGTGCAGATCACTTGAGAACCCTTATCAACTTGATCCACTTGGCCAGACTCCTCCTACACCAGCTGCAGCCATTGTAGTGACTTTGAGAAAGCATTTGATTCTACAGAATGGTCCTATTTGTATCAAGTCCTTACTCACCTGGGAATGAATGGCGGTTTCCTTGCAAGGATACAAGCTATATACCTCCCCTCAGCTAGAGTTAGCACAAACTCTACCCTCTGTCCCCATTTTGTTGGAAAGAGGGACACGACAAGGATGTCCCCTGTCTCCCCTTCTGTTTGTACTGGTGGTCGAGCCATTAGCTATAGCCTTAAGAAACCATCCAAATATTATAGGCATATCAGTGGGGACCTTCACTTACACTACCCTTATGTATCTCCTTTGCTTCTCCTTTTAAATACCTTCTTTAAATATTCAGGTCTCAAACTGAAACAAGTAAGACTGAATTGCTCCGCTGAATAACCACTGTGTCAACAGATGGCGGAGGCATCCAATCTTCTTGGGCCCCTAAAGGAATTACTTTTCAGGAATCTTCCTCACCCGACACTTGACAACCTTTGGCAGGCAAACATACAACCCCTCCTTTACGCTATTAAGACAGTCTTTGAAAGAAGGAAACTCCTCAGGCTCACTTTGGCGGGAAAATTGCTGCAATAAAATGGTTACAGCTCCCAAACTTTTCTACTTATTGATCCTCATTCCCATCCCCTACCCAAACAGTGGTCCCAGACTATAGACAAACTGTTCAGGATTTTCTTTGGCAAAGAGCCAAGCCCAGATTCAGTCGTAACAAGCTTAGGTCCCATTGGAAAGGGGAGCTGGAACCTCCCTGGATTGAAGGCTATCGTCAAGCTTTTCTCCTAGCCCAAACAGTTAAGTGGATGTCCTCTCTTAGCCCACTTGCTCCACAATGGATCTAAATTGAATTAGCTATCACGGGACAATACACCCATCCTCACTCCTTTACTCTACCAATTCCCCAAGATAAATTCCCTTCTAAGCTTCCCCATGGGCCTACCTCACCGACAGTGGAAGTGTCCACAACTAATTGGCTCACCACATGTGCAAAGATGAAGATAAACCCCTTCCACTTGCTTTTATTCCTCTTTGGTAAAACCCCTGATTACTATAGGAGGACAATGGGTCTGTTGAGGCCATGGACAGCTTTGGGTATCACAGACTTGGGGATATCATTGAGAGAGCTCTAGGGCTCTCCATACAATCCACTTTCTTCAGCAGACATGGGCATTCCCCAATCTGAATTCTGGAGATACCTCCAACTCCGGATGCACTACAACATGTTCTGGAATCTTTACAAAAGCAAAGCAAATCATCACCCCTACACCTTTTAATACAACAACCGAAGGGCCTTGCAGGTGCATTTATGCCTTACTTAGAGATACACTTCCTTCCCAGTCAGAGGAAGCAAAACACAAATGGGAAAAAATGCTCAGCCACCCTATTTCTACTGAAGCCTGGGAACAGGCCTGGAGAGACTCTCATATCTGATTCAGAGATGCCAGGTCTAGATTAATCCAGAATAAGATTTCTCATTCCTGGTATAATACTCTGGTGGTTTAGCCAAAGCAAAGCTACTGGACTTGGATATCTGTTGGAGATGTCAAGGTCCAGGAGGGACCTAATACATATGCTATGGCTATGTCCTCAAATTCAGCAACTCTGGGTAGAGGTACAGAATGTTGTGTCCACAGTGCTGAAGCAGCAGCTCTCGCTCAGTCCTCTTTTTTTCTTCTTGGAGTTAGAGTAGGCCTCCCAAGACTATCCCCTATGAACTCAGATGGCTATCCCTCCTGACCTCCAAGAAAAAGAGCTCTGCTTTCTAAATGGAGAACCACTATTATCCCCACACAGAGCAGAAATTTTAGTCTCACTTTCAACCCTTGCCAAACTGGATAGACTCTTGCATGTTAAAAGTTACTAACTCTCAGAATTCAGACAGTGCTGGGCCCTGTACCTGAGCTATGTAAATCCCCAGGTAGGCATAGCATGAGGGGCTTATACTGACCTTCTCAGTAGCAGGGATAAGCTTTAAGAAGCTGACAACAGCTCCTGACAGGGAACCATGTTTATGCTGTATTTCTAGAGCAACTAATTTCTAAACCTTGTTTACTGCTTGGGAAGATAGGGCTATAGATTACAATGTTTTGCTACAACAAATATTTTTCTAGAGAATTCTAAGAATAAAGAGGTTTTGGTCACACTGTATAGGCATCTCTAAGCAGCCTAACCTGATATAACATATCTCAGCTATCCAATAGATACTTTGGGATTATTGCTTTTGTTCCAGGTACTTGGACCTTGCAGAACATATACACACACAGAACTCAGTTCCTCTCCTGAAGCCATGAAGAGGGATTGGTCTGAATTTAGGAAGAGGCCTAATCGGTGTGCTTATGTCCTGCAATGACTGATGGGTGAATTCCCCTTTGGTGAGTACAACTGTAAAGATATTATTCCTGTGTGATACTGCATAGTAGTAGAAGGCTCCAGTACCCCTTCATTTAAATGTTATATGGAACCTCTGTATAATACCTTGTGATTGCTTCTGTGTACTGACTGCTTATTCTTTGAAGTGAACCTTGTACCTGATCCTGACATGATTTCCTGAGCAGTTAGCTCACCAGATGTATGTTTAGATATCTTTTTTCCTTTCTGAAAATAGCATAAAACAATAAAATATTTTCAAAAAAATGTAAATTGTGCCCCTCTGTTCAATGGTTCTGCATTAGAGGAAATGATAAATACAAAGCTTACAAAGTAAGTGCAAAATATAATATCCAATGTCCTGAGCAGCATGGCTTCAGGAAAGGCCATAGTACTACATCTGTTGTCCTAGAGTACATGAACTTTCTACACCATGCCTTTGACTGAGCCACCTAGTGGAATCAATTTACATTGACCTCACTAAGGCATTTGATTCTGTTAATCATTCCCTACTCATAGAGTCCCTCCTAGGATCTGGCATATCCACTATTGCAGCAGCCTGGTTTAAAGCTACCTGTCAGAGAGGTGCAGTAGGTAAAATCGATTACACCTTATCTGCCAACAAGCCAGTCTGGTCAGGTGTCCCACAAGGCTTCATATTGGGGCCACTGCTGTTCAGCCTCTTTCTCAACACAAGCCCCGTGTCTGCTCCAATAACCTCCTCCTATATGCTGATGATGTAGTGCAAAATTGTTTAATGTACTGTGCACCTGTCTAACATTTTGTGAGCCTGCTGTTTCCCTGTTAAGTGCTTAATGCCCATTCCATTGTATGCATCTGCTGTAACTAGTGTATATTGATTCCAATGTATGTAATCTGCTATAACTAATTCGGGTGGCCCCTGAAAAGGGACTCTGATCTCAGTGGTCCTACCCGTTACCAAAATCTAAATAAATAAATTTGCTCCAGTCATTCTGATCCACTCATGCTTGCGGCAGCCTTCAACACAATTTTGCAGTTGTTGAGGCATGGTTCACCAGTATAAGCTGGTATTGAATTACAAAAGACTAAATCTATGCTTTTGGCTATCCCCATAATAGACTAAAATTCGCTTCCTGTACATCCTTAACAACCAAGGTGTTCCCCTCAAACAGGTCCAATCCTTTAAGTACTTGGGTCTAACACTTGATTTTGCCCTCTCCTTTGGTGAGCATGTAAACAATGTCTCCAAGGTGGTCAACTCTAGACTAGGGATCCTTTTCAGGCATACCCAATGCCTGACCCTGAGGCACTTTGACTTGCTGTCACTAGATCCTGCCTCTCCATAATCGATTATGGCTTGGTTATCTATGGCTCTGCATCTGAGTCAGCCCTCAATAGCATATGTACTGCGCTCAATAAATCCTGTTGCCTGGTCTCGGGTGCTCATAGGAGGACCCATTCTTGCAGCCTCTACACTTTTACCAACTGGCTGAACCTCAAGGGCAGGATTATGTATTAAACCTGCCTTCTCACAAAGAAAATTGCACTGAGGCTTTACCCTCCCCAATCCTCTCAACTCTTTCTCACTCACCTCCCCTCACTGCAGTACTAGAAGTGTTTCAAGGAAGCCTACCAGGCCCCTTTCTGATGGACCTCACAAGCTCAATTGTCTTTCAGGTTCTGAGCCCCAAAATGGTTAAATGATTTACCCTGGACATTCTTAGGAAACTAAAGCTGGGCCCATTTAAACACAAACACAAATGTCACCTCACTGCTCTCAGCAATTGTGACTGCTACACCTAGTCTCCCTCACTTACTTGCCCACTATCTACAGTAGCATGTCACCCTTCCTCCCTTTCTGCCCTCAGTCCTCTCCCATGCTTAACCCCTCATCCCATCCCTTCCTCCTCTTAACTACCTCCCTACTTACATTAGTCCCCTATCTGCAGTGCTTCCTTTTCTCCTCTCCCCTTCCCCTCCTTCTTCCACCATGGCACTTCCTGACAATGTCAGATTTCTGACTGCTTCTCCTCCCTACCTTCCTAACTTCTCCCCACTGGATCCTTTATTGTTGTATCAGTACACTGTATTTAAGTTGTAGACTACCCTACTGTATTACATTTGTACATTGTATTATGTCTCCAGTGTTTTGCTTGTCTAGTTCACTGTTTTATTCTGTATACATTTTTAGCGTGGACCCTTTGTTAAAGAGTCTTAACTCAAAGGTACTGTAATCAGAGACCTAAGTAAATAAATTCAGTCAATGGCAATAGCAATGGCAATGTCACCCAAAAGATATCAGAAGCTCACATGTGAAGATATATTCTGAGCATGCTCAGTGAGCAACATCAAAGATATCGGGCTTCTTGCATGTGAAGATATATTTTTGAGCATGTTCAGTGAGCAACTTCATGTATCTTTGTATGTTGGAGTCAAGATGTAATTTTTATCTTGCTATTTATCAGCACACATGTGTTGCATACATAAATATAGTATATATAGTAGGTGCTGCTCTACCTGTTTATAGGAGAAATGCTAGAATTTGAACAGTGTTGAGCTATTAGATGTGGGTTAGGTGATTTCTGTGGAGGTAATGGGGTCTGGGCTATAATCAAATTGTCAAAAGCATTTCCAGCAGAGGCAAAATATGATTTCAACTGCTCCGTGATTATTTGCTTGTCCATGCAGAGTTTATTACAAACCTTCAGCTGTCTAGGTAGTGATGAAGGGGATGACTTAGCTTTCAGAAAAATCGAAGGGCCACTTTTTTTTGTCTAACAAAGACATATGGTAAGTTGCTTTGAATTCAAATTAACTTTGTGCCTCTATTCCCATTTGACTAAAAAGTACACGTTCTGTTCTGCCTTGGAAGATCTAGTTTTAGCACAGTACAGATCCCTATCCCTCAGGGCTTCTTAATATCACTTGTAACATTGGGACACTTATTTTGCCATGTTCTTCATGTTACATAAGGGGCAAGCTGGTTTATGACTTTGAGTACCTTTTGGGTGAAGATATATGCCTCATGAATTGAAGGTGCTAAGTAGAAGTTTTGGTAATTAATAGAGGTCAGTGGGTGGAGATAATCTTGTACAGTGAAATGCGTAAAGGAACATTTACAAATGAAGGATGGCTTACAATAACATCTTTTCACCCTCTAGAGCAGACTATAACATTATGATTACCGAATTCATTGTCAAAAACAGTTGATAATATGATCTCATGAGGTCTGTTTGTAAGAATAAAATCTAGAATGGATGAATTTAGCAGATTTTGTTTGTTGGGTCTTATGGGTTCTTAAATAAGTTGTGTGAAACTTCTTCATCACAAAACCTTTTAAGGTATTTGATTTTGCAGTCAGCCAATCAAAGTTTAGATCCCACATAATACATTTTTCACTGTTATTATCATTAGCAAATTTGTGTAAGTACCATAGAATATCAGATACCCTAGTAGGGGGTCTGTAACCACCAATTATGTTAATTGATTCAGCTTTTGAAAGAGTTCATTGAGATAGTA
Organism: Neoceratodus forsteri; assembly: GCA_016271365.2. Taxonomy (NCBI): domain Eukaryota; kingdom Metazoa; phylum Chordata; order Ceratodontiformes; family Ceratodontidae; genus Neoceratodus; species Neoceratodus forsteri. The sequence goes on from CM028136.1 coordinate 473,573,028, forward strand.
ATACACTCAAATTATGATTGCTTAGAAAGGGAGGCAACTAAGGAGGATGTAAGCTTGTTTTCTACATATAGAACTATTCCTCTATCACATGTTAATAGATACTGTCTATATACATAATACTCTTGGATAGCAATAACGTTAGTGTTAGTAGATGTATTAAGTCATGTTTCAGTTGATAAAAGCAAGTTTGGGTTTGAATGGGAAAGCCAAGTATTTGATGTGTCCAGTTTGTTGAGCATGCTGTGAATGTTTTTGCCATACATTTTGGCCATTTGACATAACAAAGTCAGAATGTGTCATATTTAATGACAAAGGATCAGGATTTAGCTCAACATTTCCCAAACAGGGTAATTTAGGATTAGTTATGTGATATGAGGGTACGTGGACTGCATTATTACTCCATTTGGCTAGTGAGCTAATAGCTGCTAATATCAGAGGCTTGTAAGATAGGGAATTAGAACTAGTCAGATATTTAGCCAAGTGAATAGTGTCCAGGGAAAATAACTGCAGCCAGGGATAGAATACCTCAGATGGTTATTAAGATCAAATCTTAGGGTATGTGTCCTATTTTCACTTAATGAAAGTATATTAACTGCTGGGAGAAAACATAAAAGTAGAGTTGGCCATTTTTTAGGAAAGGAGGCTGTGCCATTTGTACAGCAGTATCTCTAGGGAAGGGTCAGATTCAAACACTCTAAGATAATTAAAGGCTAATGAAACACCCCATTTTGAGTCTTGGGCCCCATTTTCAAATTGACACAAAATGGAGATGGAGATCTCAAAACATGCTCTGAAATGTGATATTCAAAGGTAGGAGATGGGCTGCCCAAATCCGAATGGGTCATGGCCCAACTATAATGTATGCAGCCCATGTGCGGGGGCATACCTATGAATGTGCTGTGCATGGGAACATTCAGACAAGATGGTCTGCCAAGGGCATGAAATGTGCAGTGCAAAAGATAGGCCACAAAAGCTGGGCTACATCATCCAGCCACCCATAGGCAGGATGCAGAAGTGCAGACAGGTACACAGCAGCCTGCCAGCCCCAGTAGTGCAGTGGTACCCCCACCATCCTGACCATATAATAATACCACATTCCTCTGCCAGCCCCAGCAGTTCAGTGGTACCACTCTCCTGGCCTGATCCATGATCAGTAAAACTAATGCCCAAACCCATTTGCCATAGTGTACTTACCCCTCCCACTTGATCCCCAATAAAAGTAAAAATAATGCCTGAACCCATTTGCCATAGTGTAGTGGTACCCCCGCCCAGCCCTGATCCCTGTTCATATGTGAAAGAACCCTCACCTGGCTCCAATCCCTGACTGTAAGGGAAGCAAATCCCCCTCCAGCCCTGAACCCTGAAGACTGAATAAATAACCCCCATTTCTGTAGTGTAGTAGCCCCCCCATCCCAGCAGGACCTGACCCTGCAAATCCCAACCAACCAGCGGCTAGCACTGGCTCAGCCCTCCACACACCACCATGGCCAGCCTCCAACTGAACTGTTATTGACCATGTACTGTACATAGTACACGTTCATTGGTTCAACCAATGGCGTACTATGTACAGCTCCACAGTCATTGACTGTTCAGTCAGCGGGTGACCATGGTGGTGTGCAGAGGGCTGAGCCAGTCACCAGCTCTGGTTGGATGGGGAGGACGGGTTTGGGGTCTGTTCCTGATGGGTGGGGAGGCTACAACACTATGGAAATATAGAGGGGGGACTATTTATTCAGTCTTTGGGTTCAGGGCTGGGAGGGGTTTGTTTCTTACAATCAGGCTGGGTGGAGATTTCTTTCACCTACAGATGGAGATCAGGGCCAGGTGTGGGTTTCTTTCACATATGGACACGGATCAGGGCTAGGTGGGGGTTATTTCATGCATGGATAGGGATAAGGACTGGGTGGGGACACTACACTATGGAAAATGGGTTTTGGGGTTATTTTTACTTTGATAGGGGATAGGGCAGGAGGGGTACAATTACACTATGGAAACCATGTCCAGGCATTGTTTTTCATTCAATAGGGGATCAGGCCAGGATGGGGTCACTATACACTGTGGAATACGTGTTTGGGTATTGTTTTAAGTTGATTGGGGAAGGGAGGCAGTACCAATGGACTGCCAGAGCTGACGGGGACTCTTTCTGTCACTGTCGATTGGGGCTGGGTAGGGGCTGGCCCAGCATATTCAACTGGGTGCAGCCATGCTAATGTACCCATAATGGGAAAGCATGAGGCCCATTTGTGCTATGCATGCCCAATGAGCTCATTAGCATTTTGTGGCAGAATATTGCCCTTGGAGGAATGGCACATCCAGGCGTGTGCAATGCATTCCCACATTGGAGGCGTACAACCCCCACCCTGGGTGCTGCCATCACCATGGCAGCCACCTGCTTTGTGCTGTGCATCCTGGGTCCCATATTGGAACAGGATGCATGATCTGTACAATCGCACATTCTGTTTGAATATTGCAACAGTGCCAGCCAGCACATCTGATTTGCACAGCACTTTGTTTTGTGCATGCAACTGGCGGCACTGAATATATTCCCCTTAGAATGTATCCTTTTAGAATGTCAAAACAAAATACAATACATTATCGAAATGGGCAGTATTCCATGCAGACTCAGCAGTTAACGGAAGAAATCCTTGAAAAGAAGGGTCACACAGAGTTCATCCCAGAATGACTGTGCACTAGAGCTTAGAAACACAGAAACAGAAAATAAGATGGCAGAAGGAGACCAAGGGTCCATCTAGTCTGCCCATGTGTTCCTTGGACCTTTTCAGATCCCAGGACCTAACCCCTCCTGCCTAATGCCTCCTACTGCTCCTGTTGCTTTTAATCACACTTTAGCCTTTTCCCAACCCAGCTTGAATGATGTCATAGATTTTGCTTCCACTACCTCAGCTGGCAGTTTATTCCATGGTTTCATGACTCTTTCTGTAAAACAGTGTTTCCTAAGCTTCCTTCTAAGCTCCCCCCAACTTCCACTCGTGCCCTCTAGTGTTAGAGGTCAGAACTCTGTTGAACAGGTCCAAAATGGCACCTTATTTAATCCTCTCAGGAACTTATATGTTTCAATCATATCTCCCCTCTCCCTCCTTGTCTCCAGTGAGAACATATTTAATGCTTCCAGATGCTCCTCATACAAGTGCCTTGAAAATCCTGGATCATTTTGGTCAACCTTCTCTGAACAGCGTCCAACCTGTTTATATTCTTTTCTGATGTGGAATCAAAGCTGGACACAGTACTACAGATGGGGCCTTACCAGGGACCTGTAGAGTGGCAGTATTACCTCCTTCCTCCTGCTGTTGAATCCCTCCTATGCACCCTAGCATTTTGTTGACCTTGCTATAAGCTTTGTTGCATTGTCTTATCTGTTTAAGGGTGCTGCTTATGATGACACCTAGGTCCTGATTTTCCTGCATGGCACTGAGCTGGATTCCATTGTGGTACTCTGTCCTTCAGTTCCCTTTACTCAAATGCATCACCTTACATTTCTTTGAATTGAACTTCTGCTCCCGACTTTGCACCATATTTCCATCCTCTGTAGGTCTTTTGTAGGTCCTTAACTGCCTTCTCATTGTCAACCCTTCTTCCTAGCTTGGTATCATCTGTGAATATGGACATTTGTGCTGAATACCTATGCGATGTCACTGATAAAGGCATTAAATAGGACTGGACTCAATACTGGGCCTTGGGGCACACCTATGACTGCCTTCATCAGACCTCACCCCATTGACCACTACTGTCTGTTTTCTGTCCCTAAGCCAATTACCTACCCAACTGACTATGCACTTGGCTGCACCCAGGTCCATCAACTTTTTTTAATTGAATATTTTAAAGGGCTTTACAAGTTGTCATATGACATCACATCCAGCAGAATCAAACAAAGCGGAGAAATTGTTAAGTCAATACACTGGAAATATGAAGGCTGACAAATAATGAGTAAAATAAACTGATTCCCAAAGAATCATTCCCATCTATGATTCAGTAACAACCCTACACTTAGGACATTAACTCTTGCCCTGTAAGTTTAAGTAAGAAATAACAAGAACTATACTAAAACAAAAATTGGTGGTGTCCAGTCCCACATAATCTGTAAGTACAAGATAGCAATAATGAAAAATATGAAAATCTTCAAAAATCAGAGTGATTTTGCTTGCACCATCACAAATCATAGTCATTTTCTCTCATTCATTATACCAAGTCACTAATTGATCCAATATCGAGGTACCTTTTAACTCATTGCCTCCACAGACTCACTTTGAGATTACACCACTTGCCTCCTGAATCTCCTGTATACTTTTAATAGTGAATCCTGGGCCTTTCTAAGCAAAATCAAGCCATAGTCAGCATGTCGCAAACAAATGCTATTAGCGCAATAACTGTACATGCTAGACACAAAGTATGAGTGGCAGAGTTGTTCAGCACAAAATTGCCTTTCCAATGGTGGCATGCATGTAATAATTTGTAATTTTGTTTTTTTTCTATGCTGGTCGAAAGAGCAAACTAAATGTTTTTCACTAAAAGGGCAACATAAGCCATTTTTGTTGAAAATATGTAAAATATCAACACCAAATTAAGCATACAGACATTAGATGGTGTTTTAATATTATGTTTGTTAAAAAAGATATCTTTTACTATAAAACGTAGTTTTCCCCATTTCAGTCAAGGTGCTTTGGTGAGATTTGAGGGATGACTCTCAACCACACACACCATATCATAAACAAATACTATAACTCCAAAAGTACACATGATACACACAAAGTATCAGCATGAAAGTTGATGAGCACAACAATGCCTTTCCAATGGTGCTATGCAACCAGTTGTAATCAATACGGTTTTTATTTTATACCTGCTGAAGTGCCAAAAAGTGAATTGTATTCAAGCTGCTTAGGTGAATCTTGATGGAAAACATGTCAGCCATACACACCATACCATAAACAAATGTGAATAACTCTTAAAGTATACGATATACACAAAATATCAGTGGCAATGTCGTTCAGCACAAAATTACCTGCCCAATGGTGGTATGCAAATAATATGTAATTTTGTTGTTTAAGCTGGTTGAAACAGCAAAATATATTTTTTCACTAAAACAAGCAACATAAAGCCATACACACCATACCATAAACAAATGCAAATAACTACTAAAGTATACATGATAAGCACAAAATATCTGTGACAAAGTTGTTCAGCATAAATTTACCTTTCCAACGGTGCTATGCAGTCAAATATATATTATATTCTGTTACACTATATATTAAAATATATAAGTGACTTCTCCAGACATTGCAAGGCACACTTGAGAGTCAGTAGCTGACTTCTGCAGATGTCCTCAGGACACACCAGTGTATTTTACTGATGACTACAGGCGTCTGCTAGAGACAATGAGTTAAGTCTTCAACAATAGTTGTGAATGGGTACCATCTTGATTGAAATTGCTCTCAATGGGTGTCAAGCCGTGATGTCAGGCCTCCAGTTTTCTAGTAGAGTTACAGTTTTGTGACCACATCTCCAGATTAGGGGAGATAGGGTGGAGACAAAGCTGTGTTATCGCCTTCAGCACTGCTACAGTTAAAATTAGGAACAAATACAGTTTTGTATCACCCAAGCTCCCATTGGAGGTAACCCAATACTAAGTGTTGAAAGATTGGCTGTTCTCACAATCCTAATGCCTTACCAACTAGATCAGAGATCCTCTGCCAACATAGTGTTAAATGGGGACAACCCAAAAATATGAAATGGTGTTCCATTTTGACCACATCCCTCAAGCAACAGTCTGTCAATGATGTCTTCAAGTGGAATGTCCGGTCAGGTGTCCAAAGTATCTGGTAACTACTTTCCCTTGAATTCCACGCCATACAGCAAGTCAAGTAGTTTATGGATTGTGGTCCAAAATTTCCCAAGCTGTATCAGAAAAATACTATTAGCCTCTTTTTCCCAAACGCCTGTATTCACCTCACCTGTGATAGACCCCCAATTCTTAGAAAGTAAAGCATAGAATCTAGAAATTAAATGTGTATTATCAGATTGAGTTGTAGCATTCTTTAATTCATTTAGTAGAGGATGTCATAGTGCAAGCAAATTCTCAAAGTGTACAGGTGAAAACAAGAAATGGCAGACCTGCAAATATCTAAAGAGGTCAGATTAGGTAAATTAAATCAAGACTGCAAAGTCTGAAAAGAAATTACCTGTCAATTTTCCACTAATTGTTCAAAAACATAGACCTTTACATTCCCAAGTTTGAAAACCTGCATCCAACCTCGCTAGGAAAATAGAGGAATCCATGCTTCCTGCTCGTGAAAATGTTAAGCTCTTTTTAATACATAACAAAAGTGAAAGTGTATGCTTTGTCCATCTATTACAAAAATAGATAAATCTGAAGCTTTAGAGACCAACCAAGTGTATATATACAAGGGGTTGAGCTAGCAAATTTCCTTCAATCTGAGCCAGGACAAATCAGATGGATGGTGTAGGATATTAACCATGTAAGTAAGCTGTGCTGTCAGAAAATATTTTTTAAAAGGGTGCACTCAGGCCTCCCTCTCACTTTACCCTCTGCAAAATGCACACATTTAACCTTGGCCTCCTATTCCTCTAAATAAATTGTTGAATAGCATGCTCAAGTCAGGTCCAAGTACATCTCAGAATAGATAGGAGAAGGGTATGAAATAGAAAAAGTAACTGTGGTAAAGATTCATCTTAATAACTTCAACTCTATTAATAAGGGACATTGGGAGGAAGACCACCTATTTAGGTCTTCTTGTAAAGTATGAATCAATTTACCATAATTAACCTTATATACAGTAGATCAATCAAATTTCTAGGCAAAATGATACCCAGATATCTAACCAGGTCACCATACCAAGAGTATCCCAACCACAGTTTAAAGTCCCAAGAAACCTGTCCACTAATGGTTTTGATTTCCAATTTACTCAGATTCACTCTGAAACCTGACAAGGAGCCATAATGGATCAATACATTCTCTAAGTGAGATAAATACTTTTGTCAGTCTCAAAGAAAATTACAGTATCATCAGGGTATAACATAATCCTGTTATCCACCCTCCTACCGTCAACCCCAAAGTACTGGGGAAGATCTAATTGCCTCAGCCAAGGGTCCCATGCTGATCACAAAAAGTGGTGAAATGGGGCACCCTGTCTAGTACCTCTGGAAATAAACAGTAGGGAAAAATAAGTCCCATTTACCTTTACTACAGCTCTGGGATTACTATAAATCATATTTACCCATATCAATAAACTCAGTCCAAACCCCATATTAATTAATGTTTCCTTCAAAAGACCAGTTAAGCCTGTCAAAGGCTTTTCAGCATCAATCATAAGGGCTATCTGAGGAATGTCAGCTGTAGCACCTTCTGAAATAATATTTAAAATACACCTGATAATATCAGACAGATGTCTCCCAGGGATAAACCCATTTTGGTCAGGATGAATAAGGGACAAAATTATTTTATTCAGTCTAGTCAACAGGATTCTAGTAAAGATTTTAAATTCCTTATTTAACAGGGATATAGGTCTATACAAATCACATAGACATGGGAGCTTTCCTGGGCTTCAAAACTACAGAAATAATAGCATCACTCCAGGTTGGAGGCATAATACCTGTAGTCTGACATGCTTAAAGCACTTCATATAAAGTTGGGGCAAGTAAATTTTTAGATTTCTTATAGAAGTCTGCATTATACCCATCATGGCCAGGGGCTTTACCAGTATTTAGTGAATCAATAGCATTGAGAACTTTGAATTGAAATAGGTCTGTCCAGCATCTCCCAATTTTCCAGAGATAACAATGGTAACTGTACAGAATGAAGAAATTCTTTAGTTTTAAATCTCACCTGCTCTGAGTCTCCATCCTCAGTATAAAGAAAGGCATAATAAGAATGAAAGCAGGCAGCTATATCTTCTGGGTGTCTTATATTTGTCTGAGGTACTGCAAACCTTTATTTTAAGGGCACTTCTATCTGCTGCTTCTTTTCAACAAAAGCTAACAGTTGGAAGCTCTGGCACTTATTTCAGTGTATTTATGTTTTCTATAATATAATAAATTCTCCACTTTTTATTATAGAGAGCTTAAAGCTGTTCCCCAACCTGCTTCAGCTCGTTAGCTATCAGAAAGTCTGAGACCTTTTATGGTGGGTTTCCAATGTTTGTAACTGCAACTCTAATCTACTCTGCAAGGTCTTCCTTTGTTTATTTTAAGGCAGCTGCCCATCCAATTATTCTGCCCCACAGAACTGCCTTATATGCATCTCACTGGATTTGCAGTGAGGGAAGATCCCAGGTTCAGGGCAAAATAGGCTTTAGTCTCTATGTTTATTAATGTGATAAACTGGGGATTATCTAACAGACCAGAATTAAATCGCAATATGATCTATGTGTTGTGGAAAGCAATCTTAATATCAATGAAATAGGGGCATGCTCTGACTGAGTGATAGAAGTGTACTTGTTACTTCCACTCTATATGCCTGCTGAATAGGGACTAAAAATAATCAATTCTAGAATACCCTTTATAGGAGCCGAATAATATGTCTAGTCAAGTTCCTTAAGTTGCTGGTCTTGCCATACATCCATTAGCCCAGATTCGATCATCAAGCTTTTAAGAGTCTTACATGCTATCTTATTCACTTGGGAGTGACTTACAGTCCTATCTAGAGAGGAACAAGCATACAAGTAAAATCCCCACCCGTGATCAGCAAACCCATACCCAAGGTGGCTAATTTATTAAAAACATAGCAAAAAAGGGGAAGCACCAGTATTTGGGGCATATATATTCAACAGATGAACTTTAAGTGGTCCCAAGGAACCAGACACCAAAATCATTCTACCTTTGCTGTCAATTTCAGTGTGTGAAACTTCAAAGGAACCCCCATCTAATCAAGATGGACACACCCTTTTTCTTTGCTTTAAGATGAGAAGCAGCAAGACCTTACCCACCACCTTCTGCGTAACTTCAAATGTTCAGAATCCAATAGATGGGATTCTTGAAAAAAGCTATATCTGCAGACAGATTGCAGAGTACCACAAGATTGTTTGCCCTTTTAACTACCGTATTCAGACCTTTTGCATTATAAGATACTATTTTAACTCTGTCCATCAATAATCTGGAAAATAATAACATGTTTCTCAATGTTACAGCACAGCATACCCTGCAGTGCATGAGGACCAGACACCACCAAAACAATTATTACACTAAAATGTGTAAACTATCCTGAAATGTAAACATCTAAGTAATGTCTCAGCTAGAACAGCTATGAACAGATTATTAATAAATTAGTCCTTCAAGCACCAATCAGCCAAGACCAGCAATAAAGGCACTGTGAATTCAAGGTACAGGTACTTGTCTGAGGCTTAGCTATCCCATACCTATTCCACCAGTGAAGAAAGTAAAACTTCTCCCCATCAGGCGCTCATTCAGGACTGAGTTAACAGCCAGACCCACAACAGTAAAAGTAAGTCCGTTACTTATAATTCTGGGGCACTAAAAGTAGCCCTGAGTTACCAAGAGGCAGGCATTCATTGTCCCCAATACCTCTTAGATCCCACATCCATATTAAATCACTATCCCTTCTGCTACTATAAATGTTATGAGAAAACAAACTTGGAGGCAAAGAACAGCTCCTCAATATCACCCCAAGAAACAGAGCTAGGAAGAGGGTCCAGTGAGTCCAGGGCAAAGGAGGAGTATATAAATGGCAAAGGGTACAACCCTGTACTCCTCATCCACAACCCAAGCAAAGGAAAAATCACCACTCAGAGGATCAAACAATGAACCAACTAAGTCTTAGTAATATTATATAAACAATAACAAGAATACAACAACTGTACAGATATTAAGAAACTGACACTAAAAGGGCCTCCCCAGGAGCAGCTCCATAATCTGCACCACTTCGACTAACCATTAGAAAATTATCTCTGGTTCCCTCTTTCTCCATCTCTGCTAAAGGATTTCCTTTTATTTTCCCTTCCTTTTTTCCTCAGGCCTTTCAGACCCAGGCTGCCCTCAATCCTATAGAACCATTGCAATTTTGAAGGACATCAAGCGCACTCAGAGAAATATTAAGGAACAAGGTGCAGTTTAAAGAGGCCAGCTACCTACTGTGGTGTACAACTATAGCTCCAGAGGCCACTTCACAAGCCTGCAAACCCCCAGTGCCTCCTGTAAGCAACACACAAATTAAATAATTAAATTAAGCATATAAGATCATCTAAACACAAATACAAATTGTTAGACAAGGAAAGCAGCACATCTAGGCCCCAGTTCGTTCCCCACCCCCACCCCAGACACCCAACCCCTTACCTCCATGATTGGTCCCAAGGGAATCTTCTAGAAGGAACAATAAGTCCAATGAAAATTCCTCCTCCATAGATCTCTTCAGGAGTATAGTCAGATGTGAGGGCTTACACATGCCCAATGAATCATATATCTGCTAAAGCTCAGTAAAATTTAACAATCGATGGAAAATAGTAGTGCATAGTTAAATTATCAAAGGCCACATCTCAAGATACTGAGCAGTTCTCATGGAGGTCCACATTTCTCTGACAAAACACAGTTCATTTTTCGGATGGAAGATGCCCCAAATTAATCCTGTAAGGTCTCTCTGCAAATAAGCTGGCAGGCTGTCACCTAGCACGCTCTTTTCCAACCACCTGCTACTGTATTCCAGGCTTTCTTAGATAACAAGAGCACCAGATCCTCCATAACTAGGTCTGGAAGGTGTAATCCCACTCCTTAAGCTCTGGAAACCTTCAAGCAAGGTATCAAAAGCCACTGGGCCCATTTCAAGAAATAACCTTAGCCTAGCTAGATACAGAATCTGCCCTTAATAGATTGTTTCTCTTTCAGTTGCTTTAAAATAACTCTGAGTTGCTGCCTCTTAGCTTGAAGAGCTGGTGAAAAGTCTTGCTCTAAAAGCTTGACTGGCCATCATAAGAAATCCCCTTCTTTTTCCAGGCAGACAAAAGCACCAAGTCCCTTGTATTATAATCCAGCATTTGTACTATAATAGAGTGTGGGTGAGTGGATTGATCTTTTCGAACGAGGTCCTAATGATCTTTAGGAATGCTTTCGATATGTAAAATAGTATCTGCAGGTAAATCTAAGGTGGTCTAGAGGACATGTTTAACACAAGCTATCATGTTGGAAAATTAATCTTGACCCCTCCCTAAGCCCATGGATTTTAAAATTGTTTCTATGGGCCCTATTCTCTATGTCCTCAGCCCAATTTTCTAATTCTCTCTCTCTCTCTTGGAGTAAATACAGTAAAATATGATCATGCATAATGGATTTATCAGTTAAATCATCAACTTGTTGGGCAATAGCTGTGATTTTTTATCAAGATTCTTCATAATCATTTTGAGGTCAGCAAATACAGATTCAGTTTTCTACACTGTGTTCTAACAGTATGGTCCTCCACATTAAGGGTTCCCCATCTTCATCAAAGTGCTAATCTGCTGAACATACTGAATTAGGCAATTGTGACCATAGGGAGAAACTACCAAAGAGACCACAGCCTTATTTTTATCTGAAAGCATCTCCAAAATTTTGCGAGTTGCAATAACGGATCTCGAGCATCTGGGACATGTTGATATGACAAAGAACACAGTTCACCATGCCGAAGTTCAAAACACTTCACAATATAATTCAGGAAACTGAAGGGGACGAAAGAGCACCAAAATTATGCCGCTGTCATCATGGTGATGTCACGGAAGTCCAGCCCACCAACATTTTCAGCAGGCAATTGTGCAGCACTTAAAACAGAAGTCTTACTGAAATTGAAGCAGAAGAGGTCCACTGGGTGGCCTCTGTCTAGTTCCTAGTGACCCAGTCAAAAATGTGATTAGGTTCATTTGGCATGACCTTCCCACCATGAACCCATTTGCCTGTTATCCTGCAGACAGTTCTTATCTAGGTACTCTATCAAGTCTTGCTTTATTAAGGTTTCCATTAGTTTTACCACTACTGATGTAAGGCTGACCAGTCGGTAGTTGCCTGCTTCCTCCCAACTACCTTCCTTGTGGAGAGGTACCAAATTAGCTCTTCTCCAGCCTCCTGGCACTACCCCCATCTGAAGTGATCTGCTGAATAAATGTGCTAGGGACCTGTCAATTGGAGGCAGTATAGTGCAGTGGTTTAAGGCTCTGACCTACAAACCTGGAGACCTGGGTTTGAATCCCAGCCCCACTTGCATACTATGTGACCCAAGCAGTCACTTAACTTCCTTGTGCTCCCAGGTCACACCTGTAAACAAGCTTTCAGCTTAGTATGTCTCTCCTGGTTAAAAAAATCACTTGCTAGCTACTTTGCACCCTTATGTGTATTCCATCAGGCTCTGGTGACTTGTCTTCCCTGAGTTGATCTAGGATCTCTCTAACCCTACTGTTGGTGATGGATGGTGCTTCCATTTGTGGAACACCTTTTTCAGCAGTCTTGATGCCACTGTCTGGTACTGGGCCTTTGTGTTTCTCAGTGAACACTGAGCAAAAAGTTGTTCAGAACAGTGGCGTTCTGCCTATCCTCCTCCATTACTTTGTCACCATCTTTAAATCTAATTATTCCTCCCCATGTCTTTCTTTTTCTTATATATATATATATATAGGAAAAAAAGTGTTTGTTCCTTTCTTTAACCCCTTCCATGAAGTTGAAGCTCCGTTGTGGCCTTAGCTGATTTCAACATACTTTTTGCTTTTGTTCTTCTGAACATAGGCTTCTCATGCACTGTCTTCCTGAGTTCTTTTATAGTTCCAATAGGTCTCCCTTTTGGTTCTGATTGTGGTCCTTACCTGGTTACTGAACCATATTTTTTTGTGTGTTTGTTCTTTTGGTCACTATTCTTACTCACATTCTGGTAGCCTCTAAAATGACTAAATTAACCAGCCTCCATATTTATTCCATATCTAAATGCTCCTGGATCCTTAACAACTTGCTTCTGACTACATCTATTATTTTGTCAACATTGGCTCCTCTAAAGTTTAAAACCTCTGTCTTGGATTGTAATTTTTCTACCCTTTGAGGCTAACTCAAACTACACAGAGTTGTTGTCACTGTTGGCCAGTTGCTCCCCAGCCCTTGTAGCTTCTAGAAAATGTGCTATATAAACTAAGTCTTAGAGACATACTTCTTCACTACTCATAACCATTTAACAGCAGTATGTCTGAACTCCTACCAAATGCTCACATATGTGACAGCTACACACATCTCATACTACCAGAACATTGAATAAGCACACCTAATGTACTATATACTGTTCAGCAAAGATAACCCATGTATATAAGGGAACTACAACTATGACACATGTTAAACTAAAGCTTCCTAGAACCTTGCATAGTACTCCAGATGCGGTTGCACCAGTGAATACAGTGGGAGGATCACCTCCTGATTTCTACTCTTATCTTCCATCCCTATGCATCCCATCATTCAGTTTGCTTTGTCCCCCACCCTGTTGCAGTGTGCAGACTTTTTTAGGGTCCCAGTAACATTACCAAATCCTTTTCTTCAGTACTTCTATTTATCCCACCCATTCCATATTGCACCTATGGGTTCCTTTTCCTTATGTGCATTACTTTACATTTCTTAGCCATGAAGCTCAGCTTCCAGATCATTGACCAGCTCTCCAGCCTACCCAGCATCTTTCTTAGTTCCTTTATCTCTTCCTCCATGTCTACCAATGTGCATATCTTTGTGTTGTCTGTAAAGAGATTGATCTTACCCTTGATACCTCCACCTACAGTATGTCACCGATGAATATATTGAAGAGGTCCAGTCCTAATGCCAACCCCAGCTGTACCTCACTTGTTACTTCCTTTAAAATACCACCCTTTACCTTCTAGCCCTTAACTAGCTCTCCACCCTATTTGATATTTTTCTTCCACCTCAAGGTCCCTTAGCATTTTGACCAAGCTTCCTGTGGGAGCTGAGACAAAGAATTGCTGAAGTCTAGGTATACTGTATCAACTGCCTGCCTCTTTTCTGCTTCTGTGGTTACCTAGTGGAAAACTTAACCAGATTTGTCTGGCAAGATTCTTCCTTGTGAACCCCTACTGTCTGGGGTTCTTAGTAAAGACTCCATAATTTTCCTTACTGTAAAAGTAAAGTAAAAGTTTATTTTTGTTCAGTTATTTAAACCATTACAACACAAAAAGAACATTGCACATTCAGTCATACACATTTATCCTAGCATTACATTGTTCACTGAAATTCATACAATCAATATAACTGTCCACTATTAAACAGATTGGGCATAAATAATCATAGATAATCCTAAATGACATAAATAATCCATTAAACACATATTTGTATATCATAATGTTATTTATAAGAGCTCTCTTGATCTCTCCTGACCTCTATTTGTCATTACTATTCATATGTATAGTTAAACCATAAGACTGAAGGCAGCTGTGATTTCTTATGGAAAACAGCACTCCAGGTTATCTTTAAGAGCTACTTAACTCTCCAAGTTGTACCTTCCTCGTTCAAAGGTCCCTCATTGCCTCAAGCTGGTATTAGACCTGTGTCAATCATGCCACCTTATTTCAAAAACTATTGTCAGCCATTGGAGCTACTTTGACCCATATACAAATTAAAGGTCACTGTCACAAGACCTGAGTAGAGCCCACCTGTGCTACTGGCTCTGTGCCCATCCTTGGTCCCAATGGTGATACCTGCAACACATGCTGCCCCATATCCCTCTTATATGGAGCCCATATCAGTACCTTTTGCCAGTCTGCACTGTGTACCATGTATTCGTCAAGGATCTGGAACCATAATTATGTATTAAGCCAGTTTGTCACATACTCTGAACTGGATTCAAAACTAGGCCCAAGTGTCTTAACTCTGGTATCACCACCCTGCTATACTGCATGACAACCTCTTACTATTGGAATTCAACGACCTATTTTGCCAAGCCTCTATGTGGAAACCAGCTAACCTACCCATATTCACCTCAAAGCTACACCATCAGTATCTACATGGTTCCTTCATTACTTACAGGTCACACATTTCATAACAATTCTTAATTAATGAATTATGGCCTTCATTTATATAGGCTTAAATTGCCTTAAGTAGACCTAGAAAAACAATACCTTCAGGCCCAAATTTCATACTCATACATATTGATTATAGAAATTTCAATATACAGAACAACTAATCACTAGTAATCATTAGCACAGCCGTTGATAACAAAATGTGAAAGCACTCATTTAAAATGCAGTGCATAACACCTCATAAGATTAATCATTTAGAATTATTGAATTATATAAAATAACACTTTGAAGTAACACCTGCCATTTTTATAATTCCCTTGCTCAAGGTTCAAACAGCAATTCCAGCATTCATACAATGTTCATATTTTAAAAAATACCTGCAGAGCATTGGTATCATTTAACACTTAACACCAGTTACACTCTGCTAAAAGTCATTTTCCAGTTACCAAATATCAGCACACTGGTTGGTTTAAATTCAAGTAACCAGCAAGAATGTTCAAGACCTTGAAAAACCTTCACAATGAAAGACTCCTGAACCAGGGTCCTGATTTAAATCGTATACACAGATAATCAAATAATTAATTACTGAGAACTTGCCCTTTAATGCCTTTAAATGCAGTCTTTAGATTGATTTCAAGGTAATGGAAAGCTTACTGGCAACTTAGCAATGTGATTTTAATTTATCAAACCTCTGTAAGCATGGTTCCATATTCTTGACTGAGGAGTCTGCAAGTTTCAATGTTTCTATGAGTTCAAACTGTTTATAACAAACTTGTTAAATTCAAGATACCTGCGGTTTCCTGAAATTCAATTCACTGGCTCACCTTTACTAGCAAAAGCGGGCTCCTACTTTCATCAGGAGTTCTCCAGCTAATAGATCATGACTCTGATCATAACTCCATGCTCAGACTCCAAATCCAAGTACTAAGTACTCTTGCCATCATTCATATTGGTTCATACTTCTTTTAATTAAAGCCATATGTCTCTCCACCTGTTGCTGTCGAACCAGACAACTTCAACTATACTCACCTGGGAGAAAGGGAAATAAAGAAAAGTGCTCCACAGAGCACAGTAAATGTTATATAGTGAATACAAGGCAGGACCCCAAGCCCCTAGGCAAAGGTAGCCAACCTCTTCCTAATAAGATCAGGCATTTCAGCACAGCCCATGCTACTCCCGATGCTCATTTTTCCCAGGCTGTTGCAACGAAATCTTTTCTTAAAGCCACCACAAGCGTATTCCTCTTAATTCCGTTAGTCTGTGGCTACTCTCTGACTCCACAATCTACCCCAATTCTATCGGTTTGCTCACCGAGTGGTAAAGTCATCTCTTCTATCTGAATTATTATTTATTAAGCTCAGCATTTTGGAGCACCATTAAAACACCATTGTAGCACCAGTTGCTAATACAGACTCCATAATGGAGTCCTGAGACACAGATTTGGTGCAATATTCAAATAATAGAACTAAAATTAACCCAAGTTTCATTCATCGTTTTAGGAAAATATGAAACATTAATCTCCACAGTGATAAAACCGAGCTAAAATTAAAACTCCACTCAGAAACGGTGCTGCAGGAGTGGGGCAGTGCTGCAGCCATCTTGCTGCCCCTCCACTCCCAAGTTCCTTTCCATACTGTAGACATCAGGCTGACTGGCTTTTTGTTCCTTGGCTCATTTCTCTTTAAATTCAACTTCAACTTTATTTATTTATAAGCGCAAGTCAACAGGTATCCAAGCACTGTACAATAATTTAAATAATAAATAGATAAAATCCATAAAACACCAACTCACTAATTGTAGTGTAGTAATTACTCATAATCTGGGAAGGTGAGATTGAATAAGTAGGCCTTTAAGTCTGACTTAAAACTCTCCACAGTGAGGCACTCTCTTACCTGATGAGGCAGAGAATTCCACAGGGTCGGGCTACAAAACTAAAGCATGAGCCCCAGATGTCTTGAGGCAGACCCTGGGAATCTCCTGCAATCCCTCATCAGTGGAACAGAGTGGGCAGATGGGATGGTAGGGGACCAGGACATCTTGCAGGTAGACCAGACCCTGCCCATGTAGGGCTTTATAGGTCAGTAACTTGACCTTGAAGGTGATACACCACTGGACAGGCAGCCAGTGCAGACTGAGGAGCACTGGTGTGATATGGCAGGATCAAGGCAGGCCAGTCAAAAACCTAGTGCCCTCATTCTGCACTGGCTGCAAGTGGCGAATATCAACCCCTGGCAGCCCTAGGTACAGGGAATTACAGTAGTCAAGGCAGGAGGTCACAAAGGCATGGACCAGAGTAGGAAAGTTGCCAGGGGCACCAGGTGCTTAATCCAGGTGAGATTCTTCAGATGGTAAAGGAGGACTTGACCACAGATGACACTTGAGTCTTAAGAGTCAATCCATCATCAAGAATCACAATGAAATTTTGCACCCAGTCTGAGGCAACTAGCTGGTTACCACCAAGCCAAAGCCCAGTCAGTTGTCCAGCCTGTACCCTTCTACTCAATGGCCCAGGTCCACCACCAGCACCTCAGTCTTATCAGGGCTCAACCTCAACCAGCTGGAATTCATCCAGTCCTGGATCTCAACAAGACAGTTGGTAAACACAGAGATTAGGTCTTCTTGGCCAGGTACTAAGGACAGGTAGAGGTGAGTATTGTCCGCATAGCAGTGGAAATGCAGCCCATACCACCTTACAATGTCTCCAAATGACAGCATGTACACTGAAAACAACATAGGTGAGCACAGAGCCCTGTGGTACCCAAAGGAGTAGGGAGACTGGGTCCTAAGAAAATACTCAGGACACCACTCTCTGAGACCTACCCCAGAGGAAAACTGGAACAACTGAGGACTGTCCCAGACAGTCCACAGAAAAACTTCTGCAGGCACTCTAGCAACACCCCATGGTCCACGGTGTCAAATGCTGCTCTCGCTATTGGAGATCATTGAGTACCCACATCAATGCCATCTCAGTGCTATGCCTCTTCCGGACTCTGGACTGAACAGGATCATAGATATCATGGTGGTCAGATGCACCTCAAGCTACCGAGACTGCCTTTTCAATAACCTTCCGATGAAGGGAAGGTTAGAGACAACCTGTAGTTAGTGAGACAGTCTGGGTGAAAGGATGGTTTCTTGAGAATAGGAGTCACCATGGCCTCCTTTAAGGAGTTTGGGAACACTCCTGACCTCAGTGAACACTGGACGATTTCAGCAAAACCGGCCTCTTCACACTCTTGTGTAGTGGAACCACATCTGATGTCCTCTAGTTCCTAGGGAACATACCCATGGCTAGTAAACAATTGGAAATGTGACTTGTCTGCCAGTGGCCCATCTATAATCCCTGTCACCTCTTGTGGAACTTTTGGGCATAAGCTATCAGGTCCCATAGATCTATCTTTTTCAATCCTGTTAGCTTTTCTAACACTCGTTTCACCATTGTCTGGACTAATCCCCAGGCTCATTACTCCCTCTCTTTCTGGCCCACATTCTGGCATTGGACCATTCTTCTCCTTGATAAATACAGAACAAAATAATTGATCAGTATCTCTTTCCTTTCCTTATACCCATTCTCCCACCCATCCTTGCTCTTAAATCTCACCATAACCCCTTTAACCTTTCTTCTGGATATACCGGAAGAATGCCTTTTCTCATTTCTTTACTCCACTGCCAACAGAGCTCTGTCTCTGTTTTGGCCTCTTTCACCTTCCTTGTGGTTTCTCTTGTGGCTTCCAGATACTTCACCCTGTTTCCTACCTTTGACTTCCTTATACTTAGAAAATTCCCTCCTTTTGACTCTTACTGCTGTCTTTGCATCAACTATGAATCACGTTGGCATTGTACATCACAGCAGAGTGTGCATTCATTGGAAGAGATAGGTACAGGTCTGCTGAGTGCTGTAAATTAGTGTTTTACTTCATTATTCAGCTCAAAACAGCATTTTGAAAAAGCAATCCAAAAGACAAAGGACTTCAGCACAAAAGCACTGAGGCAAGGATTTCCAGAAAAGGCACTAGAAATAAAGCCAGGTTTCAAAGAAATAGAAACTCACACATGCTGTACTACAATACTGCAAAGCATCATGTGACACAAATGCAGACAATTGAATAAATATTGACTTGTTTGGCCTAAGCAGAAGTATGTGTTGCTGTATGACCTATCATACACTCTACAAAGGCTGAAAAAGACACAGATTGTGTTTCATCTTTCTCAGGACTCATCTGTTTGCTTCATCCATAACTTAACCCAGGGAAAGGATGAACCAGCCCTATAATGGCTTTTTGTATCTGGGTCATTCTGAGCCCAAAATAAGGCCTTAGCACAACAACTTGAATGCTTAGCATTACTGTGGTATAGTATGTGTGATTTTGTATTTTTGAAACCTGGCTTTGTTGCCAATGCCCATTCCAGGAAACCTTTGCCTCTGTGCTTTTATGCTGAGGATCTTTGATTTTATAGTGAATATACATTGGTATGTGGTGATTGAATAACAAAGGAGAATGCCATGAACAGCTGTAAAGAACAGATTCAATAACTCAACATATACTACTCATTTGTACTGCAATGCTTGCCTCTGAAACTGTGGGTTGATTCTTAAAAGTGATAGGAAACAGTTTTAGACCTCTAGATGCCCTCTAGTTGTTCTTTTATTGGCTACCCACTATTCTGATATGTTTTGACCTTTTCATTAAATTAATAATCTAATTTTGTTGCCTTTGTAACTGCCTGAATCCTCTGTGCTCAGCAGTTACTGTTCTCTGTTTTCATACTGCCTGAACATTCTATAACATCACAAACACCCATTCCAGACCATTCAGATGAATAGCATGGAATTTGAGCTTCTGATGTCATAGAATATCTTAGAAACATGAAAATCAAGAGCAGTAGCTGGTGAAGAGAGTGGAACTCAATGTAGATCTGAAGGCACCCCAAATCTAGATTATTTATTTATCAAAAATCATCAAAGCATAACAGAATACATAACTGTCATGGAAAGGAAGATGGAGGGCAGTTAACTATGTGCAAATAATTTTCTATCTCTTTTAACATGAGCTCCATGGATTAGAATTGTCATGATAGTCAGATGTAGTGAGTTTCTAGCTCTTGTTTGTTTCAAGCAGAGTGGCCCAGTTTCATTGATCATTAGAACTGTGTGTCAAACCCAAGTGGAAGAAGAATCCAGAGATCAGTATTCTTCAACAGTGGTTTAGAAAATCCTAAGTGTTGTTTATTTTTATTTGTTTATTTGTAAAATCAGTTTACAACCTTTGAGCCAGAGGCTCATTTCCAAAAGTACTTCATCACATAAAGACATGCATTGTGTTTTGGTTACATAGCGTAGGTTTGCAAAACAATAGGCGTTCAACAGAGTAGCGTTGTTGATGGATGGACTAGGGTAAATCACGAGGATTCCATGAGAGTTTTTATTCAAATGTCACAACAGGGATCTGCATTTGTAGACTTTTTGAGGAGATATATAATACAGAAAAAAGATAAATAAATATAAGCTCATGTGAAAAATGTAAGTTCATGTAAAGCAGTAAAGAAAAGCTGTATCTTTCCACAAGGAACATTTAAATATATAAGAACTACAGGTATTTACTGAATAAAATCTTTTTTATAGAAAATGTTAACTTGTCGTCTGTGCACCATTAGGGAAACAAGAATTACTTAACAGATAGCACTGAGATGAGAACTGAAATTGTCAAGATTACTTTAAGTGCTGAAAAGTAATATTAGAGTTCACAAAATATTTAAAATTGATGTTGATGGACAATTAGTCCAAAGTTGTAGTATTAGAGCACACTTTTAATTATATTCCCATATATGAAAACGGTGTAATACAGCTCAGTTTATTTCCTGTACAATAAGTCTTGTTTTGATTAATTGAATAAGTGGGGCAGAAACAGAAAACCGTATTGCTTTCAGTGATTCCTTGTGCTGGAATTACCTATAGACACCCCCATTCTCCTTTCTTTAAACACTACATTATGCCAATGATGCCTCTCTGTTAGTTATTAACAAGGCATCAGTTACCTTTAACAAAATTTGTCATAATTACTGTTCACAAACTAATAATTTGTATTTGACTTAGTATGGGCACTTGCATGTTCTTCTTCAATTTCTTGTTGCCAAGCCTACTACACCCTTAAAATGGTCAATTAGTTCCCTTGTCTCCTCAAGTATATTATTGTCCTCTCCACCAATCACTGTAAACATTATTTTAATGTAAATGAAGCACAATCAGTCTCAATTAAACTACCATTACTGCATAAGAATATAAAGATAGCCACATTCTCATTTTTAAATAATTTTTATTCCACTGTCTCACTCAGATTATCTCTCATCTCCATCTAATCTCAGGCAGCCTGGATCCCTCAAAACAACAAAGTCACCACAATCCATGACAACAGTTGGTGGTGCAATTGGATAAAGGGCATGCTGTTCCCCTTCAAAACTGAAAACCATAAAAGTTGCAGTGCACTCAAGCAGGCAGACTGAGCCCACTGTGAAACTTCAGTTCATGCTTTATTCTGTAAAATAACTAGCACCTGTAACAGGTAACACCAGGGCTTGCTGAGAACCTTGAGTGCTTTGACCAGGGGCATTCTCAGGGAGAAAGACCCTGTCAAATAGGTGGGGTTGTAGCCTGCCCTGGTGTTGCCTGTTATAAGTGCCTTGTGCTATTTTTGGCAGAATAAAACTTTTTTTTATTTGAAATGAAATCATCATACAATGTACATCACACACAGTCCATTATGTAAGAAAAGTAGGCAAAAGACAAAATAAAAAGAAAAAGTAGGGGATCACGTGATGCAGCAGGCCTGAGAAGACGCTTTCTGTTCTCTCCTGCCCACCGTTAACTTCATATATTTTCACTGAGCTTACCAACATCAAGAGCCTGATCTAAGTTATAATCTGGTGGGGAAGCTTACAAGTCTATAGTTGGCATGTTTGGTGAAGAATGGAAGCAAAATGAAGAAGCGTCCGCTAAACACACACCCCGGTCACCCTAGAGAAGGACCCTAAGAAACTGCGGGCTGAAACTACAGGCTCAGCTCAGGCAATGGCACCTCCAAGCTCAGATCAGGAGCCATTAACCCTCGCTGGATTCCTGGCCAATTTAGGCTGCTCAAAGAAGAGCTAAGAAACCTCACTTCTGAATTCAAACTCTCTCTCAGGCTATCGAGGATATAGCATTGAGAACTTTGGATGTTGAGACTCGACTCATTTCTTTAGAAAGGAAGGTGGACAAGCAGAGTCCTGAGGTGAGATATGCTTCGCAAAAATTAACAAGATGGAACAAAACTCAAAGACTTCGAGGGTCATAGCTGCAGGAACAATGCGGTTATTATTGGCCTACCTGAGATGGAAGAAGGGCAAGATGTGGTTCTGTTTGTGAGAAGTTTATCAAGAGAATTATTGGACCCTCTCCCTATGGCCCCCATTACATTATAGAGAGGGCCCATAGAGCGTATGCTCTAAGCCTCCGATGGGGGCCTCTCCCAGACTGTTAATTTTTCATTTTCTTAATTTTTAGAGAAACAGCATTTTTCTCAAGCTGAAGACCATACAAGAGTTACAGTGGGATGGAGCGAGAATCAGAGTTACCCAGGATTTGCCACTCTCTGTGAGGCAACACAGAGCTGCCTTCCACCCGTGGTGAAGAAGCTTCTGGCTGATCTTAAATTCAGAATGCAGTATCTCTCAATGTTACAGGTTCAGATATCTGGACAGTGGCACTATATGAGGACTCCACTCTGCTATGGATGGACTGAGAAAAGCTATGCCTGACCTCTTTAAAGACTCTTAAATAGCATGGGGTTTATTAGAGGACCGTTTTGCTAGTCTGAGATGTAACAGAATTCATGGAAATGTCTAGTGTTTTATTTTCTGGTTTATTACTATCTATTCCCGACTGTTTCTCTATTTGGGGTTAAAAATGAAGAATTATGATATCCTTAAACTTTTGGTTAATCAGGTACATTTAGATCTTCTGGGGAGGGTAAGGAGAATAGTAGGACATCCCTGGCAAAGTTATGGGAGGACAATGCCTGTTTATGTATAGGGCATCATTTTAGGGACCATGAAGGTCTTCAGGGAGTAAGGGGCATTTTGTGCTGGGCAGCCCAGCGTGGTGATTTGGGTTGCAGGGACGAGGTCTAAGGATAGGCGTTTACCCTGTTCTTGATTAGTGGGTCCAATTCTGTTCCTCCTTTCTCTTTTGCTGGGGTATGGAACTCTCGCCAGTTTAACAGCCCTGGTGAAGAGAGTTCGAGTGGCTGGTTTATGGGTGGCTTTGCAGGGCTTATTGAACTTTAGGGAAGTCAGCGAGGTAGAAGCCTTTTAGGTTCTTTTCGTGTATCGCAGCCACAGCAAGGGATGCAGGGATCATCTACAGGAGGATGGTTTCCATGCAGTTGCGATTGGCAATCACTAGAGGAGTATTTCTTTGGTTTCACGTGCAGCCTTCACAGTACTGAAAAGCGTGAGGCAGAATGGGTAGTGGCCGGGATATAGGCTGGGTTCAGTGGCACGATTATTGTTCTGGGACCGAGCTGTGGCTCAGCTCATTTCGATGTTTCTAATCTCGTTTTTCAGGGGAATTCCGAGTCTGGGTTTGCCTAATTGGTAAACAATATCTCTTCTTTCCTTTTCACTCTCTTTTCCTCCTTTGCTTGATTAAAGGGGACTCTTCTTGTTTGGATCTGGGGTGGTGACTTTACCCCCCTTCTTGTGCCTGCCGAAGTGAGGCATTGGATGGAGATACCTTACCTCCGTTATTCTGTATCAGGGTGATGCCCATTCTTGTAAGGAGTTTGGATTAAGGACAGGATTTTCGAAATCTGTTAATTTTGCCATTCTGGTTTTAATAGTAGTTCTCACACTTAGTTTTGGTGTTTGTGGGTCCCATAAGCGTGTTGAACTTGTTTTATTTTTCAGTTTTGTCATGGATGGTTACTATATTGAGTTTGTGCATGGGGTGGGCGGGAGGATGGGAGTAGCTGTTTTGTAGGAGTGCTGTAGCGATCGTGGGAGATTTGGGTGGGATGGGGAGGCGGGATGATGGTATGGTATTTGGGGTTTGTTATGGTTGGATAGTTTGGGGATGTTTTCCAGTAGGGTGGAGGAGGAGGTTTGGGGGGGGAGGTATTTTGAGGGGACACAGTCCATTATAGGTTGGGTGAGGTTTCTTCTTAAGGTAGTCTGTGACTTTAGCTACTGCAGTTATATATTGTATTTGTACAATGGCTAAGAGCTTTGTTTTCAACTTGGAATGTTAAAGGGCCCGAAAAAAACTAAGCAATATAAGATATTGAAGCACTTAGATATTTTAGGTACTAATGTTGTTTTATCCAGGAATCTCATTTGCTTGATTTAGAAGTCATTCAGATGAGACAGATACAGATTGGACAGGTCTTCTCAGCTCAAGGAACTTCATACAGCTGCAAGGTTTTAATTCTCATTAACAGAGGCATCCCTTTTCAGGTTACCCAGGAAATTAATGACCCCAGGGTAGATTTGTTCTGGTTAAGGGCACCTTGTTTCAGTAGATTTTGTGCTGGGAAGCATCTATGGCTCTAACAAAGATGACCCTCTATTCTTTACGAGATTACTTAATAACATTCTTTCATTGTTGCCTTCCACCATAATTTTAGGGGGATTGGAACCTAGTGGTGGATTCATGTAAAGACTGCACTGGCTCTCTCTCAGTTCCCTCTCCCAGCACAGCATGCACTACATGAACTAATAGATAGATTGGGCCTTTGTGATATTTGGAGAGTCTACACCTGTGAACAGGGAATACACTTTTGTGTCCCCTGCTCACAGGTCTTTCTCCGTATTGACTATTTACTGGTGTCTCAGGCCTTGTTACCAGGGTGACAAGTTCTGCTATCCAGTCAGGTCCGCCTCCGACCACTCTGTGGTGCTCTGTAAGCTGGCCCTTACTTCTTGCCTAAGCGGCAAACCAGGTGGAAATTGAATGGCCAACTGCTTAAGGATTCTAAGTGTAGAAATCAAATAAAGGAGCATATCACACAATTTTTGATTTGAATGCTACACAGGACATTAGGTCAGATGTGTTATGGTGTGCCTTCAAGGCATATCTCCAGGGCATCCTAATTGGGATGGCCATGATGAGGAAAAGGGACAGGAGGCTAGGCTGAGGAGGTGTTAACTCGGATAAGAACTTTGGAGACTAGCCTACATTCAAACCCATCCAATGACTCTGAACAAGAGCTGGCAAAATTGAGGGACTCCTATATAGCTATGCTTATTGAGAAAGCAGAGTTTGCTATCTTATGTACTAAAGCCTCCTACATAGAACACGGGAAAAACAGGCAAACTACTGGCCCAGAGAATTAAACAATTGGAGTCTACTCAGTTTATTCCCCGATCCGCTCCAAATTTGATGGAACTCTCAAATGTAATCCTCAGGAGATTGTTTTGGAGTTAGAGCTATTCTGAACATCTACACGGCAAAATGCCTAACCCCCTCAGCCCTTACTCTCTCCTCTTACCTGGCAGAGGCCCATCTACCTTGTCTCTCAGAGTCCCAGGGTAGGATGTTAATAGCTCCTATTACAGAGTCGGAAATCTTGGAGGCGATAAAGGGCCTACCTTCACACAAGTCACCTGGACTAGATGGTTTTTCAGCAAATTTCTATAAGTGTTTTAAGGAGCAAATTACTCCCATCTTCTTTCTCTCTTTCACTGTATATTATCAGGTGTGCAAATTGACTCTCTCTATTTGAGGCCTCATCGTGCTCCTCTCAAAACCGGGGAAAGATTTAGAATGTGTTGAGAGTTATAGACCCATATCATTGTTGAACCAAGACAGAAAAATTCTAACAAAGATCTTAGTGGATAGACTCAGCTTGGTTCTCCCGATTTAATTGGTTCACATCAAGTGGGTTTTATGAAAGGCAAATTTTCCACAGACCATCCCCACACTCTCTCACATGTCTCCTCGGTGTCCAGAGATGCTTCCTTTCCAATGGCTCTGGTCTCTCTGGACGCGAGAAGGCCTTTGACAGAGTCAATTGGAGTTTTACTTCAAACACTAAATTCCTTTGGATTTCCTCAACAATTTCAATCTTGGATAAAGGCCTTATATCAGCAACTGATGGCTAAGATTTCAGGGAATGGAGTGTTCTCTAGGACCTTCATGTTGCATTCTGGAACCAGGCAGGGTTGTCCCTTTCTCCTCTACTTTTCAATCTCTACCTGGAGCCGTTAATCCGTAAACTAATTTCATGTTCAAAGGTCCAGGGATTACCATTTTCGGTACTGAGCTCAAAGTTGCTGCATATGCGGATGACCTGCTTTTGCACCTTTCTCATCCAGAGACTTCTATTCCTGCTATGTTGGATATAATTGAGCATTTCAGCAAACTATCCAATTGAAAATTAAATGTAGGGAAGTCGATTGTTTATCCCCTAAATCATAAAGTTTTAAGAATGATATTACTTCCTGGGTCTGGCCTGGTCTAAAGACTTGTTATGTATTTGGGCATTGTGTTAACTAGAGATCTGCAGAGAGTACCTTTAAATATAACCTGGAGGCCATACTGTCCATGGTGGCTCTAGATTTGGCTAGATGGTCGACTCTACCTATCTCTTTTGGGGAAGAGTCAGCCTGGTCAAGATAAATGTTCTCCGCATCTCTTATACCCTCCAACTACTTGACATTTGTTTGCCAAGTGGCTGGTTTAAAAAGGCCGGAGTTTGATTGGTGATTTTATCTGGTCTAAAAGAAGCCTAGATTAGCTTTTTACAAGCTCGAGGCGCCTAAGTCCAAGGGTGATTTCGACTTACATACATGTGGATGTACTACTGGCCTGTTGTGTAGCCAAATACCTAAGGTGGATGGTCTCCACTTCCTTGGGTTATTTGCCTGCATGGCTTAAAATAGAGAGAGAAATGATCCACTCATTAATATAGCCCTTCCGCTCTATTATTCCTCAATACAGCCTCGGTACCTAAGGAGTTAAAAGTACCACAATCGAATTTCCATGAGGATTCATTCACAGTTGTGCAGATTCCTAAAATATAAAAATTGGTTGGATGTGGAGCAGTTGATTTGGAACTCTCCTGCCTTTAAAATAGATAACAAAGTGTTATCCCCAGATGGTTACCTAGTTTAGGTGATGGGAGGGTTCACTTATTTCTTAAGGAGTATGGTACCTGGTTATCAGCTGAGGATATTGTGGTGAAATTCAGGCTCAAGGGAAGTGACTATTTCAAGGTACATCAGCTTAGACATCTCCTCACTAAAATTTGGGAGGGTACCCTATATCTTACAATTTTGCCTTCCTCACTGAACTAGTTCCTTTGGTTAATTCTCCTGGAGTATCTCCAAATTGTACAATATTTTGTATGATTGGCATTTCCTGTGCCGTTTGGCCCTACAGAGTTTTGGTCTACCCTCTTCCCACACTGGGATAGGGACTGGACAAGTATATGGAATAACTGCTCATTTTGTAACACAAGATTGGCTATGGTTGATGCAATTTCATATTCTCCATAATCTCTACCGCTATACTCAAAAACTGGCTAAATGGGGAATAACTTCCTCTAATGTTTGTACTAGGTGTGCTCAAGCAGGAGGTTCTTTGCTTCACATTTTCTGGGAATGTTCTAGGATATCACCCCTATGGGAGGCTATAAGGGACAAGGCCGACCCACCCTTGGGCTGAGAGACTTGTTCACTCCAGAGGTTTGTATTCTCAGAGATTATTCACAGATTTATGTTAATAAGCATAAGTTTCATATTGCTATAATTTCCATGTCTGTTAAAAATTGGTACTTAAGTATTGGAGGAGTTCTGAGGTTATCTCTTATTCTGAATGGCTAAATGAGCTATTATTTAATCTCTGAGTGGAGAAGACTATCTTGAGTATCAATAATAATAATTCCAAATATGAACGGATCTGGGCCTCGTCATACGTTATATACTATCTAATTTTTATATTTAATCTCTAATCTCTCTGGGTCATGGACTGTCAAGCTTTTGGGACTGTGTCGGGGAGTTTGGGGGTGGTGTTGGGGGAGGGGACGGGTCAGTCAATCTGTTTTGTCTCAAGTTTTACACTGTGGATGTTTTGACCCTGTCCATTGTATATTGTGAAACTTTCAATAAATTTTAAATTATAAAAAAACAAAGAAAAAGTAATCAATTAACTATAATTTCAAGCTCTGCTATAGCTTCTATTCAAAATGGCTTGCCTGTGGATTGAGAAGGGGCAGCAAAAAAAAAAAAAGCTTATAATCATTAAGATGAGGATCACAAAGCAGTACAGAAGGGTGTCCATATTTGAGTACATTTATTCATTTGTTTGGAGTTCTGATTAAATATCCTTTCAATTCGATGTATGGTCATCATAGCATTTAGCCAGTTATTAAAGCAAGAAGGGTCTTTATCTTTCCATTTCAAAGGTATTATTTTAAATGCACTAACTAAGCTAATATTAATTAAAGTTCTGTTGGAAGGTGCATATTTTCTATAGGCCACTATATCTAAGTAGCATCCAGAATGGATCCTAAGGCAGTTTTCTTGCTATGGCTCTAGACAAAAAGAGGTAACTGAGGGTCCACCATGAGTCCAATGCGGGCACTGAATAAACATATGTTCTAAAGTGCTGATGGAGTGCTGGCACCAAGGTCAAACATTTAGAGACAGCAGAATACATTAGGTTTAATCAGTAAGGAGTATAATAGATATGCTGGAGTATATTAAATTGGCAGAATAAAGCATTAATTGAAGTTTCACAGTGTGCTCAGTCTGCTTTCTTGAGTGCACTGCAACTTTCATGATAGCCTGGATCCCCGGACTGCTCTCCTCACAACCACCCAGCCACCACTCAGCTGAGAATGGCTTCAGGGGTCCTCATGACAAGATGCTTGGACCACAACTTTGAATAGCACTTGGTAGAAGAGGTGGGATCAATGCTTTGGGCTTTGCATTTCTGAGTCCTTGATATATTCTCTCAATCTCTACTCTTTGAAAGTGTGGAGTTACATTTCTTTCTGGGTTTGCACTGGATTCTTTTGCTAAGGCACTGGAAACTCAGGCAGGAGCACCCAGACAAGTGTCACCCCTC
The DNA here is from genome assembly GCA_016271365.2 of Neoceratodus forsteri. Taxonomy (NCBI): domain Eukaryota; kingdom Metazoa; phylum Chordata; order Ceratodontiformes; family Ceratodontidae; genus Neoceratodus; species Neoceratodus forsteri. Next base: position 473,602,131 of record CM028136.1, read on the forward strand.
ATTTTTCTCACTGTGTTTTATTGTTTAATTTGATTAGCAATTTTACTCTAGGCCATTACCTGTAATTTTGAGAATTTATTGCAAGAGTTGAACAGATCAGCTGTGATATATAGCTACCTCTTTATAGTTTCAAAACTAGGTATTACAGAAACATATTGTAAATATTCTGAATTACAAAATGAGCAAGACAAATCTAGTGATTTGATTGGTCAATAGCTGTCCAGACCTTAGTGGTAATTGATCAGTAACTGCATGGATCTGGAAGTGCCTTGCAAGTCTTGAAACAGTACTGCACCACAGCAACCATACATACAGCTGACTGTACTCACCTGGCCTTGGCACAATTCCACTATTGACAATGGCCCTCAGCTGCCAGAGGTGCCTGGCTTCCTCCAGGACAGGTCACTATAATGGAGTGTTACTGGTTCCCTGACCTTGCTATACATATCCAGCATGACAGACTCCACCCACAATGCCCAGACCTCACACGAGGCCAATCCGATGCCTCCCTACCCCTTACCCAGCAGCTGCCCCTCCATGGTGGCCACCAGGCAAGCCAGGTTGGCCAGTGCTATGGCTGACCACCTGCTGTCCCACTGCTTACCCCATGACCCTTGATTGCCTGTCAGACATTTTAAATTATCCTATCTCCTCATGCCCAGCTGCTGTCAGGCCTTCACCTGGCTCTATGTAGCAGGCTTGCAGTTAGTGCTGTATGTTTCAGTGTTTGTGCTGCACTAACATCAAATACAGCAGCGGTATGTGTGTTTCCAGGTGGGGAAGGCCAGCAGCATGCAAATGGCACTGAAATGCACATGTGCATGGTGCACATGCCATGCACCATGCTACACAAGTGCAATGCCATAGCGCAACATCATAGCGCACTTGCCTGTACGGCAATATAACACTGCAGATGACGTGGTGTCATGTCAGTGCTGCACTGGATGCAACTCCAGCACTATAGCGAATGCTAGCAATAAGACTAGATCAAAGATGATAGTGCTTGGGACAAACTTTTAATATTCAGTGTATGCAAATGGGCTAATTTCACAGACTTTGCCCTAAATTCACATGTGCATGTCATTACTGCAATGCATTCAGAATTTGCCTTATTGCACCTGGAGTACATATATAAAAAGAACAAAGAGCACCACACAGATTGCACATTGGTACTGCAGGGGGCTAGAGGTAAATGTTTTGTTAAATGGCCTACAATAGGAACAAAGGGTAACATATTGCCAAGGCAGTGATAGACTGGCATCTCTGTGTGTGTTGGACCCTGCCATACAAGGACATATACAATTTACTCACAAAATGCTGCTTCCTCACCATAAAACAGACACTAAAATGTTTGATAATGGACTTAAATCTATTACACAGCTTCTTGTAGACTAATAGTTTGTCCCAAGCACTTTGGTAAACCCTCTAGCTGTCATTTCTTTCTCTTAGAGATTGAAAGAGCTGCTGGTGATTCACTTCTCTTTGGTTCTCCTAATTCTCAGTCATCTAATTTAGACAAATTGATTTAATATGTTACTGAAGATGCAGCAAAACGCCAGTAAAGCCTCCTCAGCATTGATTAGTTGGTCTAGAAAGACCAGTCCTGGGCTTAAATAGAAACACAGAATTTGTCAGCCAATAAGGACTGCTTGGACCACCTACAGTAGTCTGTCCAATTTTCCTGCCTACACTGACACGGTACACCCTACCTGATATCCAGCTACATTCCTCCACTTCCCTACTAATATCTGTCCCATGCATGCTTGAATACCACCTCTGTTCTTGCTCCACTACTTTTTTTAATTTATTTCTGTTACCCAGGAATGTGGTCTGGATCAAAATAAACCATTTTCAGCCATGCCTGGGGTTAGGGTACAGCAGTAGGACTGCAAAATACATAACATAAAAACATGACATAAATTAAAATATTTATAAATAATACACAAAATACAATTTTATGTAAAATTCATATAACATTTCCACAACTGCACAAGGAATTTGATCCTAAGCGCCTCCTCAAATTTTGTTTAAACACCAAGGCCCAGATATTCAAAAGGATTCCATGCACAACCCACTGATGCGCCCCAGTGCGATATTTAAAGGGAAAAGTGCACCTGCACAAATCCCGATCATGAGTGAATCAATGTATGCAGAGCACAGGTGAGGCGTGCCATGCATAAACTGCACAGCCCATATTCAGCCCAGGCATGCAGAGTTATGCAGGCGCAACCCTACCTGCACCTGCACAAGTTGAGCTAAAAATAAAAGGAACAAGTTGGGGGCCACCCACAGGTGAGCTGCCACATTGCAGGGTGCAGTACAGCAGCTGTCACCTGTGGGTGGCCTGTCCCCACACCTGGTGGCACTGCTCCATGCCCCAACCATGGGCATGACAGTAACCCCAAGTAGCCCGATCACAGGCATCAGGCCTCCTCCCCAAAGTCCAATATCCCTGGTGGTCCAGTGGACCACGGGTAGCCAATCACAGGCATACCTTCATCCAACCCCCTCCCCTGAGTAGCTCGATCATGGGCATAACAACCTGCCCCCTTTAGCCCGATCGCGAGCATCAAGATTCCCCCAAAGCCCAATATCCCTGGTGGTCCAGTGGACTGAGCAGAGCCGATTGCAAGGTGACATTCCCTCCACCCAAGTATGAAATCCCTGGTGATCTAGTGGACCACCACCCCACCGCCCAGGCCTACCACCTGCTTCCCATCAGCCGGCGGGTGGCTGCACCCCACCGCCTGCTGCCCGCCACCCACCGACTGACAGCTTGGTATGGCCGCCCATTGGTTCAGAGCATGAGCCAGCGATTGTGCAGCCCGCTGGTCGTCAGATATTGAATGAAATTCATTCACATATCTGGACTGACTAGCACGGTATGGGCTGCACGCCCATTGGCTCATGCTCTGATCCCTTAAAGGAAGCAGTAGTTCACCCCATTTGAAAAAAACCCTCCCTTGACCCTGACTGCCCAGCTAACTACATGCCAATCTCGAACATACTACTGCGCTATGCTCCCCTTTTGGAAGACCCAGGAAGGTACGTTGGGTAATACTCGAGCCTGGACTAGGGAACCCACTCTTTCTGACCTATTTAAAATAAACTTGAGCAAGCCCGTAGACATAATGCAGTGTGTATTCATTATAGGGAGGTCTCACTGATCACCTTGATAATATTATGTGGCTAGGATGCTTTTGAAAAATTCTATGCATTTTCAAGAGGATATTTATGCCCTTATCCATATTTCTGGTGAAGACACATTTGATGTCAGTTTTAAAATGAATATGGGTCTGGAAAATTCTTACACAAATATGGGACTTTGAAGTAGACTCCCTATGGTCCCCATTTTATGTTATACCATTAAGAAACCAGCCATTAGGAGGATTATAATCATGTTTAGAATGAAGGGGTTAGTATTGGTGACATTTATTACTGGCTACAAAACACATGTAGTATTTTGTCCCTCCTGAAGCTATCATTGATTCAGAAGGTCTGTGGATGGGGGCTGGAAATTTAGGGTAAAACTTTTTTGGTTAATTCTAAGATTGTGCATCTCCCTTATAGTTTTTTCTTGCCAAGGATAGAGGTCTGTTTCTATGGGGCAACCTAGACCTTGCTACCAGTGTGAGGCACACACTCACTTGAGCAGTACCTGTGATATGTTAAAGTGTAGTCTTTGTGGGGGTTTGGTCATCCCAGTTAATTGTGACAACATATTTCAATGTAATCTCTGTGATGAAAAGAGGCGCAAATCATCAGTGCCCATGGGCTAGTAGGAACAGGTCGGAGGCTGGAATCAGGACACTTTGGTACAAAAGGCTCAGGACAAGCAGGAACTGCAGCAGGATGTAAATATCCCTGACCCTTCTCCAATATCACCTTCATCTGTTGTGAAACAGACTGCAGATGATGTGATATCATGTCAGGAGGTAGATGGGGACACCCCTCAGAAGCGGATGGATGTTCAGGTACAGAATCTTGTGGAATCTTTGCCTGATACTCTCCAAACACTTGAGTCACGGGATTTGGTGCATCCGCTGAGGATTTTGGGAGTTCCTCTCAAACTAGAAGGATAACTAGGAGCTACAGCAGGAAATCTCAAAAGAATTTTGGCGTTCCTATGTCTAATACCTATGAGTTGCTGTGTGGAGGAGGATGACTCAGATGTAGATTCTGAGGCATCTGTGCTTCCCTCTGACATGGATATTCTAGTGCTAGACCACCAGAGGTGGTTAAAAGAAAAAGATAAAAAGAAAAAGGAGGGAAGAAGAGAAAGAATATGGCCACCACAGATGGGAGTGGGTAATTTCTTCTGCAACATTGGCGCAACTTAGTATCTCTTCTTTAAATGTTTGTAGTTTAGGAACTACAAGAAACAAACTACCTTTTTCATTATGCAAATACTTTGCATTCTGATATTGTCCTTTTACAAGATACTAGACTTAAAACACTTTTTGAAATTCAGCAGGCCCAAAGGGGTTGGGTGTAGGGGACCCTCCTATTGGATGTTTGGGGAAAAGATGGCAGATGGTATTGCCATATTGTTTAACTCCACGACTTTTTGATATTTAGGATTATGGATGTTCTTCGGGTAGAGCTTTGATAATTGACTGTAGATTTAAAGATTTTTCTTCGGTAATAAATGTTTACACTCCACAGTCGAAGCTGCTAGAATACAGTTATTTGATTTAATTAAACCATTTCTTTGTACACAAAAACATATTATTTGGGGAGTTTTAATTGCAGAATTGATACTTCCAGCAGGACCGGCGTGGGTAAGAAGGTGTATTGTGATTCTTTTGCTTTAAAACCTTGCTTCAGACTGCTGATTTAACAGATGCATATCAGTCACTAAGATCGGATTTTGGGGCCACTTATCATGAATCTATATATAATACTAAATTTATTATCTTTTCACCTCTAAATATTGTAGGCGATACAAGTTTTTATACAACCCAACAAATTCTCTGATCATCACATGCTTATTGGTGTATTTAATTTACTGACTGCTTCCCTATCATTCTTTCTCAGGAGTCTTTGTGGAACTTGATAGTTCTCTTTTCAAGGACAAGATCTGGTACAGTGGGTTAATCTCCTTTTTCATGCTAGACTATCTGTTCTCTGTCTTTATGATTCACTTTGGAAATGGTGGAAAGATATTAAATCTGAGCTGAAGTCCTTTTTCCTGAGAGAGGGAAACAACAGGTTACAGATAGGTATATACAATATTTAGGTTATAGGGACCAGTTATATAAGCTTTTATCTTTATCAGCCTCCTCTTCTGATTCTTATTCGCATAGATAACTAATATAAATAAATGTTTGTTTACCTGTCAATATGATAGAGCCCAAACTCTACAAATGGAAATGAGATATGGTACAGTACATCTAATTCACCTTCAGTGGACCCTTTCATGGCATGTAAAGATAGATTGCATGCTACAGTAATGTCAGGGCTTTCTGATTTTGATGGACATATTGTTACTTTGATTTCTGGTATGCACTCTATTGCTCGATCACATTTGAAGTTGTTATTTGGTATTTCCCGGTTGTGGATAAATCCTTAGAAGATGTTTTCAGTGCTTCAGCTCCACAGGTATCTGCCTCTTTAGCCTCAGTTTCAGTATTACCTATTACACAGGCAAAGGTGGCTTTGGCTATTTCACAACTCAAAATAGGAGTTGTTCTGGGTTTAGATAGGCTTACTCATGAATTTTATAAAACTTTCTCTGGGATTTAGCTGCAGTTTTGGCCTCAGTATATAATAGTATTCTGCAGGATATGGAAGGTGATTGGGATTTTGGGATGGCAGTTTTGAAGTTTGTTTATAAAAAGGGGACAGATTTTCTTTGGATAATTAGAGACCGCTGAACCTCCTAAACACTGATTATAAGATTCTGACTAAAATTCTAAGCACCAGATTGCAGAAAATGGCACAAGAAGTTATAGATATTTCTCAAACATGTGCTATCCCTGGTAGGACTATTCAGAGTAATCTATTTTTATTGAGAGATTTGTGAAGCAAAATTGACATGTAAGGTCAAAGGCTTTGTCTTATTGTTGGATCAGGCCAAAGCCTTTGATAAGGTCCATCATGACTATTTATTTCAGGTTTTGAAACTGTATGGTATACCTCAACAGTTCCTTACTTGGATTGTTCATTTGTACCCTTTTATGGATTTCGGACACAGATAAATGGTTGTTTAGGAGACTTTATTCCCCAATGTACTGGTATAAGAAAAGGGGTCCAATTAGTCCATTGTTATACACTTTGCTTTGGACCAATTATCAGACAGATCAAGTGGGATACATAAATTATTGGTCTGGCCCTGTGTTCTACTTTATGCCGGAAAAAATATCTGCTTATGTGGATGATGTGGTTTTGTTTGTTCAGTCTAAAATTGCTAGAGAAAGAGTGATACAGATTTTTCATAATTTCTCAAATGTATCTGGGGTAACTCTTAATTTACAGAAGAGTGTCTCTATTCCTTTAGATGATGATTCGATTAGGATTTTGGATGTGGGTGGTATACGACAATAACTATCCCACACAAGATATTAGGGTATGGTTTAATATTTCAGATGCTGCTACCTTTAACTGGGAAAAAGATTGCTTATCTGTGAAAGTAAAGTTAGAATCTGGAAAGCATGGAAATTGAGGAAGAGGAAATGGGTCATGTTAGTGAAAAGTTTTTACTCCTATTTTTTATATTTAAGTTATATTTATGCTCCCCTACTCACCTGGAGACACGTATTCTTAGTTCCTTTTTCAAATTATATGGGAAGTAGGCTGAACCCCGTAAGCAAGAGATCACATATTTGCCAGTTACTAGAGGTGGTATTGGGATGATTAATCCTATTGCTTTCTTTTCACTCTTTCTTTATCACATTTTGTATAGTAGGAGACACACTACTTGTACTAATTGGGCTCTTTGGGTATGTAGTTCTCTGCAGGGAGTTGTAGATAAATGGGATATTTTACCTCCTAAAATTACATGATATTTAAGTATACCTTCCTATCCTATAGATTGTTTCAAGAAATTGAGACACTGGAAATTGCAGAGATCATGTCTTCTTCCTCTCACTAAGAAACAGATTTATCAGACAATTGCTGGTATTATGGAATCTATGCTTCTCTTCCCAGAATGTGCCCTTCTAAAATGAAGTTTGCGTTACAGCTTGTTGTTGACAAATGGACACCACAGCATATGTGGGATGTCACATGGTTGTGTTGTCATGGCAGGCTGAATGTCGTGGTAATTTAAAACATAAATCTTTTCAGGAGAGGTACTGCCCAAAACCATCCTGCACGTTACCAGGAAACCATGCAACACTTTTTTTTGACTGTGGAGATTCTCAACTATTCTGGAAAACTTTAGCATTTAAATGGCAATGGCCTTTTTAAGTAGAATTACTTATCAGACTCTGATACTGGGCGACTTTTCTGGCATATGAGGTAAGTTTCATAGGAGTACTTTGAGGGTTATTTTTGCTGTTTGTAAATATTTTCTTTGGCATGCCAGATGTTAATATGTTTTACAAGGAATTCACTCAACTCCTCAGACTATTATTTTACAAATTGAAAAGGCTCTTTCTGACATTATGGACATAGAAAAGAACAGTTTACAGAGCCCATTTTCAACTGTTGTGGAAATATATTACTTTTCTTACATGAGATATTTTATGTTTTCCTTCAGGATATGACATTTCCTTTGTATCACGCTTTTTCATTTATTGTCTGATGTATCTTGTATATTCCTTTATGAATTGTATTTTATTTCTCCTTCTTTGATTATGTGTTGTTTGATTGTATGTTATTTTTTGATGTTATATTTTTGATTTCTTAATAAAATTCCCTACTCTTTTCGATAAGTGCCATGGGATCTTTAACATCCACCTGAACTACCACGAATCCAGGCAGATGGGACCTCGGTTTAACGTCCCATCAAAAGAGACACCTCAAGTGCAGCACCCTCCATGCTGCACTACAGTGTTAGTACTGGGATATTAATCCAAGTGCCAGATGTGGGAACTGAACCCACAGCCCTCTGATCTCCCTGCCTCAGAGGCGAGTGTGCTACCTACTGAGTCACTGACACTCCTTCACACTGGCATTCCTGGTCTATCATACTGTAATACTGCTATTTTGCACCAACATAGATGTAGGCACCCATTGTATAAGCATGAGTGCCAGGAATGTGCTTTGCTGCTAATATATAGCTAAGGTTTACATCTTTTATAGGATTCTATCATGCATGATTCATTATACCTCACTATAATGCATTATGTTTGTTTTCATATATTCCATATATAATCTACCTAATCACTGATCGATTACTCTTACGGATTGTCAGTGATTACTTTATACATTTATATACTTGTATTCTCATATAATTATATGTAGTGTGTGTGTTACACTTAGGCAAAATGCCATGTGTAATAGTGGCCTGTCAGCACTTCTCTTTGTATAAGCTTCATGCTGAGAGAGACAAATCCTTTATCTCACATAATACTCATTTGTCTCCTAAGTAATTATCCAAGGAAGACCACCTTGTTTATAATATAGAACCAACTCATTATGTTTCTCATATCCGTAACTTTGAGGTAATCTCGTAGCTATGAAGTTATCTATCATACTTGTGTAAGCCAGCTCCTCATGTAGATTCCAGAAATTCTGGAGATTTCATACATTCTTCAGGAGACTGGTGAGAACCCATCTCCTTTGTGATTTCCTCTGTCACATGCTTGGCATAAGTACTGTAATAAACTATCATTATTACTTCTGCTTGTGTGGTTGTTTCTTTGGCTGACACTGTAGACACACAAGGATCTGATTTATTTACCCCGAGCTGGTTTCTGGGAACATTCATGCGACCATGGTACATGTCTGGGTGTTAGCCAAGGTTACATTTAATTTTCCTCTGTAGATTAAAAGATTGGGTGAGAAATCCCCAGTGACAAGCAACTGATAGTGTCTTCTGTATAAAACTCTTTGGTCTGGTGTGTGTTCCCAGTGCAGACAAAATAAACCTCCTACTAGATATTCAGCTCTGCATAGTGAGCTTTTTTCCCTCTTCTTTCTCTGTGGAACACACAGCTGTAAAGAGATCCAAACAGACAGACTGCTTTCATTTGTAGTTTAAAATCCTAGTGTGTCCATACTCATTTAGGAGTCCACGTATGCCAAATGTTGTCTGTGTGCTCTTAGAAATTTTAGTTGCAAGCGGAGTCCCTAATCCACAGACAGCTAAAGGGTTTTCATACTGACATGTCTAAAAAATCAGCACTGAGTTGAGGCTAGCTGCCTTACAATATCAAGCTTTCTGCCATGGTTTGGAGAATTTTACTGATGTAGCAAAAAACAGTGACAATCCATTAAGATGTATCATTGAATACTATAGTAAATTGAAACATGGTACCAAAGAGATAATCCTGAAGGATTACTCTTTGCAATGTTAGCTTACAGGTTTTGAAGTTCTTTTAAATGAACTGTCTGTTTTAAAATCTGAAAATGTTGCTTGCAAGCAGGAAATGAGTCTGAAAAGGCTGACCATAAAGGAGGACAGAAGGACTGGAGTGTCAGATCCAGTCCCTCCATCTACAAAATGAGTCTTTGTTTAAAAACTCAAGTAGCCAGGAACTGCATGTCTTAGGAGATAACTGTGAAAAGGCAGAACTTTTTAGAAAAAACATTTTTCAAACTAATGGTGTTCTGGTTAACACCAATGATACCTACAAGTTGAAAATAAGGAACTTAGGGATGAGATGTCTGTAATAAATTCTGAGTCTGCTAAGAGAGTTAACGAGCTGGTATTTCAACACCAGACCTTGACTAAGCCGCATGAGTCATTAGGTAATTATGATAATGGCAGATAAGAAGTGGATGTTTTGAAAATAAAATATGATAGAGATTCTCTTGATAAAGGCAAGTTTTACACAATGAGAAAGTCTTGTGTGTGGAACAGTTTGATTTTGAACACTCACAGAGTACTGCGGGGTGGACTAGAATTAAGGATAGCCACTTGTTCTGTGATTCACAAAATGGAGAATTGTTAGAGTCTCAAAATGGAGGACAGACATTTCATCGTGTTGTGTCCCCATGCCATCCCAAGATGGCCACTCATGGTCATGTAATGATGGTCATAATACAGTAACCCATGATGGTGGCGCCCACGAGGTAAGCCAAAAGTCAACCACAACCTCATGGAGATCAGATCATGCAATCACAAGGACATGGGATTACTGCCTTAACCAAACAAAACATACCGGAGGTTTTGGGCATGACTCATAATGTTATCAGTAAGACTACTGTTTCTGAGGACAAAAGAATCTCATTGAAAATATGTTGATGTACTTTTGAATGAGGCTGATACATGGCCTAAAGTTATGAAGTCAGTGGTGGATGCTGCAGCAGCAGCTGTAGTTAGCAATGTTTACTATGCTAGAATGTCCTTGGCTAAGGAACACATTGCTGTTAATTGTGTGGAATTTGATGATTTTTTCCTCGTAATCTAACATCATCCCTCCTTGAGAGGATTGAATGTGATGTTTTTCCTAACGCTAACAGCATTGGGCACCTGCAGCCCACTAATAACTTAAGCTGTCACCTTAAAAACAATGTTGCTACCATCCAGCAACCTTCCAGTGAGGAAACCCACTTTGCATTTGATGGGGAGGAATAAATTTGATTCTGAAAGCCCCATGGCTGTGATATTTTCAGCATCACAGGCCACACTGGGGGAATACAGGTTTGATTTCTGAACCAGAGCTACTTTCTCCACCCTTGATGGCTAGTGAACCACAATCCATAGATGGAGAACTATGTGCAGCTTGCACATCACTTTTCTCCACAGTGCAGGCACCCTGATAGTGCCATCTCTGCCTGCACATGATGCAGAACCCCTTCCACCAGTGACACCTGGATCATCCTATACTGTGGCTGCAATAGCAGGTACAAGCAAGGAACAGTCTGGGTTATTCCCAGCACAGCCAATAACAGGCATGTCTGGCAAGAAGGTACAAGATATTGTAATGTTGATATTGTCTTTTCTTTTAAGATCACTGAACATAGACCCAGCATTGGTTAATCCTAATCCAGCTTTAGGGTATCATTTTGAAACTGCTACATCAGATATAGCAATCTCAGCAGTTTTAACCCAAACATGCAATGGATACATCAGACCCATTGCTGATGCATCCCAGGTGCTCTCCCAGTAGAGCTGAAATACAACTTTTGTGAAAGGAATATTTTGGCTTTTGGTTTCTGGGGAACACCTGACTACTTGCCTGAGAAGCACCCATGCAGGAGACTAGCATGTCTCTGATTCTAGCTAAAGGTGCTGCTGGGACACTCCATTCCACATCCAGCAGATTGAATTCCTCCATCAGCTACCCTCCCTTTTACTGCTATTGTGCTGATGGCTTCCTCCAGTGCCTTATTCAGTTCCTCTCTTAGTGTTGGAGGTCTGTATATCACCCTAGTATGAACATTGGCTCTGGATCCTGTCACCAGGGTGACCCACAGTACCTCTAACCCCTACTTTCCCCAGCTTCCTTGCATTTTGAGCACTTTGATATCTTCCCTACATACAACTACCCTCCTCCTTCTTCCCTCCCTGCACATTTGTAAAAGAGCCATTGGCTCAAAGGTAATAATTTCTAGAACAATAAACTAAACTAAACTATCCTTCATAAGCTGAGTGTAGCCTGGTATGGCCATATCCCAATCATGGCTGCCCATGCACCATGATTCAGTAATGGCCAAAATATCCATGTCTTCATCCACCATCATGGACTCCAGGTCTGTAATTTTTTCCAGAATCCATACATGTTGCAGACATGGCCCTCCACATGTTCTTGTCCCCTTTTACTCCTATGTTTGTCTGCCACTTTCCATTTGTGATTGTTGACTTCCTATTTGGTTCGTCCTTCAGCAGCTTTCTATGTCAGTGTTTTGTTTTCTTTCTTTTTTTAACAGGAAGAGCATTTTATTGAGAAAGTACAGGATAAGAGCACACATAATTATGTTTACAAAATGACTGAATACACTAAATCAAACAATCATGTCACTGGACATATAGGCAGTAGAGTACATACCTTAGAAAAGGTCATTTGAGGGCAATTCAAGAATACAGTAATGAATCCAGAGGTATAAGCAAACAACTCAGGCAGTTTTCAGGAAAAGCAACATCTGGAATCATTATAGGGATACAGGGTGAGAACAAATATCCTTATTGGTTGGGTTCTGTGCCTCTTTGTCCCAACCATATCACATCCTGAGCAAAGCATCAGTGATAGCAGTGCAAGGCACCATGGGTAGCAGTATGTAATTACTCACATACACTTTCAAGCCCCAGACTCAGTGCAAGGCATCATGGGTAGCAGTATGTAATCACATTCATGCACTCTAAAGCCACAAACCCAGTGCAAGGCATCATGGGTAGCAGGGTATAATGGGTAGCAGTATCTAATTACTACACTCTAAAGCCCCAAACCCAGTGCAAGGCATCATGGGTAGCAGTATGTTATTTATTTTATTTTATTTATTATTCTTTGGTAACCAGTTTAGGCCCACTAGGCACAAGTGCCTGTTTTCAGGGGTGGCCCAGGATCACTGGAGAGGTTAAGTGACTTGCTCAGAGTCACACAATATGCAAGTGGAAGTTGTGGGAATCAAACCCAGGTTTATCTGCTGGATGTATCAAGCTCATTCATGCTCATCACTCCAACCTCTAGGCTATACTGACATACATACACTCTAAAGCCACAAACCCAGTGCAAGGCATCATGGGTAGCAGTAAGTAATTACATGTATACACCCTAAAGCTCCAAACTCAAAGCAAGGCATCATGGGTAACAGTATGTAATTACTGATATACGATGTAAAGCTCCAAACCCATTGCAAAGCATCATAGGTAGTAATGCACAATGACTTGCATACATTCTAAGTGCCTGATCCACAACACACTTCCTGCTCTTCTGGGTATGCACATTGTTGAGATATAGAATGAGAAACTGTCTGATAAATGTCAATCAGGGTTTCATAGGAAGCACAATACAGTAACCACCATGTTGAAGGTCTTGGATGGCTATTAACAAAGCTATGGAACTAGGAGGTTACGGTGCCATCTTTGCTGACCTCTCAAGGCCTTGACAAATGATCATAAAATACTGTTGAAGAGATAGGGAGATTTTGGACTGGGTTTGGAGACCTTGACTTGGTTTCAAAATTATTTGATTGGACGACAACAAAGTACAGTAGTGAATGGACATCATTCTAAGGTTATAAATACTAGGAGAGGAGACCTAGGGATCCGTCTTAGGTCCCCTACTGTTCACCATTTATTTGATGGACTTGGGGACCTGCATCGAGTGCAGACTATCAGTGTTATGCAGATGGCACTGTGGTCTATACCTCTGATGTTACTGTCAGGGAAGGTTCAGTTAAAATTACAGTGGACGTTTGATGAATTACAAGCTTATTTCAGTCAGTACCTTTTAAAATTGAACTCAACTAAGACAAACATGATGTTGATTGGGTTTTCTAAAACAACAGTATGACCTCATAAATAACCCTCTAGATATCTATACATTGGAAGGTGAAAAACTGGAACAAGTAGAGGTTTATAAGTACAGTATTTGGGGTTTTGGATGGACACAATAAGATCAGGAAATGTACATGTGGCCAAGTTGATAAATAAGGTGAGAAATGTTTAGGAGCATTATATCAACATAAAGGGCATCCGGATTCAGAGACTAGGGTAAAGATAGTACAGTCACAAATCCTCCCAATTTCATATTATGCAGATATTGTGCATGAGTACAGCACAAAAGACAAGCTTACAATATTGGACACATTGTACAAAAATGATGGCACAATTTTTTCTAAATACCCCTATGATCCTCATGGATGCACATTATATAATCAACTAGGATGGACCTCATTACATGAAAGGTGTCAGTTACATAGAATACTGTTTGCATTTAAAAGCAGATGGAGTGATGTTCTTCATTATGTGTTAGAGCATTCAGAGTATAGGGTATGGAAAGACTCTTTAAGATATTCAGATTTGCTGGAATTGGTAACCCCTAGATCTAACACATTGAGATCTGCCTATTTCTCTAGTCATATGATTCCCCACGGATGGAATTCTTCACCAGCTAGATTTCATTTGAAGGTGAAAACTGCCATCACACGCTGTTATTAAGGATTGGTTCATGACTATTGTATCTTATTGTGAAAGATGTGAACATTCTAAAGAGGGGTTACTTAGGGGTAATTTGTGCACTATATTGTGATAAGTGTGCAATTTAAAAACTATATTCTTAATTTAGATCCTCTTAGATTGCTATGTGTTATGTATTTTGTTGTGTATTTGTATAGAACTTTATTTCTAATTTTTTACAATGGGACATCATTGTAAATGTGTTTACTCAATGATATTATCCCAAATAAATAAATTTCAAACTTCATGTGCAGAGAGTCAGGAAAGCCACAGAGTTCCTTGGTGTACACTGGTGGGACACTCTGTGGCATCCACAAACAGGTGTGTGCCTTCTCTGCAACTGCTGTCAGGCTGAACATGTGGCTATGTGATAGGATGGAATGAGACAGGCCAGGGGGCATGGGTGTCAATGCACAGCATCTAGAAACTATATTCCACTGTGCAAAGTGCCAGTGGAGGGGAGTACACTATGCAACCCTAAGAACTGCATTAGTGGCTAGCAACCTCCTCCAAGCAAACACATCATTGTTCCTAGGGCTCAATGGACTCTGTCTTCTCCAGACCCCAGCTCTAGGATCCTCTATGGTGGGCTGGAGCATCACCAGCACTGACCAGTTTGTTTTCACAATCTAAAGTGACTCCACTAGAGCTATGTTCCCAATATTCCTGCTGCCAGCCCAGGCAGGGATCCACTTGTTGACCATCACAGACATCTGATTGGATGCCAGTGGTCCAGACCAGTTCTACCACCCTGCTGCTCCCTACCCCTATGCATTGCTAGTGTTTTGTTTTCTAACTTTCCTGGCTGCAGCTTGTGCTTTCTTGTTTTCTATCAGTCAGCTACTCATGTTGCACTCCTGTCATCATTTAACTCCTCTGTTTCTTTCTGTTTTAGAACATGGTGTGCTTACTAGTTTCCACAATATGTGCTACCTATGTCATTCTGCTGTTTTGGCTTGTCCTATTTCAGGCTTTTTATTTTGCTGTTCATACCAGGCCACTTGCAAACCTCTCAGTTCCCCAGCATTCCTCCTCAGTTGCTTCCACCTGGCCTTCAAGCAAGAAAACCTCTCCCATTCTTGCTCTGTCATTTTAGCTAGTTTAATTAGTCAGTATGCTTCAGCAATTACCACCTTAATCTTAGCATTACACAGTTTCCAACCTTTCCTCATGAGGCTGGGTTTTACCTCTCATTTTGACATTTGATGTATGTTCAGATTTTAATACCTTTTCAGTTGTTATATTTTCCATCAATATCAATCATTCCATTCAGCATTCATTATTTAGTTTGATTCTCACCCTCAGCATTTGCCATGTGGGTAGACAGCTCTGCTCACCTTGAAGTCCACATTTTGAGGCTGATTCTCTCTTACCATGTGAGGACCCTTCTCTGTAAGCTGATTGTTTCTTGTTGCACCTCCCAGCAGTCCTACTGGGTAATAATATCCAGCACTTAGGGGAAGCTTTAGCCATGCAGACCTTCAGTTGGTGGCACATCAAAATGTATCATTTAAGACTTCAGCTGCCAGATGATGGGGCCCTAAGTCCACAGGAAATTCTTTATAAATGCAGACCATGTTAGAGCACCTCTGAAAGCTATTCCCCTGTGTATCTTAAATTCCACCTAATCCCACATTCCATTTCCCCTTACTTTAGTTCCCATTCTAGGATAAGTCTCTCACAGTCTTGAGGCTGGGTGCTAGACTTTCAGCATCACTCCCCAACCCATGCTTTCATGGGTGGGTCTCCATTTGGGGAACTTCCTTTAGCTGCAGAGATTGGTTTGTGGCACCATACAGCATTATTCCTTTAAAGGGATAGAGAGAAAGTTATCCCTCCTAAAAACATCCCTGAATTTCAAACTCCAAATTAGCATTCCGAGCTGTCACAATAAGAAGTTCTCCTGCCATCAGAGATGGTAGTTAAGGCTGTGGCTCTCAGAGGCTTCCTCCACATGTTTTTTTTCTCTTCTGAGTGCTGAAAGTCATAATGTAGTATATGTACTTCAGGACAGCATTTAACCTAGAAGCCAGTTTCTGCTATGAGTTGGAGTTGGATGGTGGTGCTGTCTTGTCCTTCAGTCCTGCCATTCCCTCTCTCCCTATGGAACACATGCCTCTGTCTGCTATCAGTTACCAGTTGGTGCCAGTCATTACTCCAATCAATCTCCGTCTGTTATCAGTCAGCATCAGATTCTGTCAGTCAGTACTCACTCAGTCTCTGTGTTGGCTACCTGCTACACAGTACTTTTGAATTCCCTTGTAAGCTACTTTTGCATAAAGGAATTATGTTTCCTCAGCACCTCTAGAAGTGAAACCCTCCTTGTGTAGGCTCATTTGCCTTCACAGTACTTTGAGAGGGTGGTAGTCCCCATAGGACAGAGTGTGAATGATCAAAGTATTCAAATATAATAATAAAACAACACAGTATTTCAACTTCCTTCAGACTAGAAACAATATTGTACAAGCATAACTCCTCATTAAGTTGCATACTCTCATTGAAAACAAAAGGTATGCCTACTGTTCAGCAAGTGGGAACTACTAGCCACACACCCTTCCTGAGCTATTTAAGCCAACTTCATCCAGCCTCATTTTGAAGCATTGTTTCTTTGCCTTGCCATCCTCCCTCATTCTTCAACAGTGCATCCCTCTCATTGGGACTACTTTTATGGTACCTTTAGCCTAAAGGAATTATGTTCCCATGGCATTTCTGGGGTAGAACCCTCCATAACAGGGTTCCTTTGCCTTCACAGTTCCCTGATAGGGTGACAGACCCCCATGGGACAGAAGTGCAAATAGTCAACGTATCCACATATAGCAGTCAAATAAAACAGTCATTCAACAACCTTCAAACTATTAACAATTTTGAACAAGCATAACTCCTCAAAAGTTAGTATGCCCATTGAGCCAAATTTGCACTTTGCAAACTGATGCTTCAGATGTACTGTAGGAAGCCTATGATAAGTTCAGACTCAAGGCACAAACACTGGTTTGATGGTACTAAGTTATTTTGCACAGTGTCAACACTTTAAATAACTTGTTTAACTGGATGCTTAAGTACACTAAGCAGGCAGTGGCCTATCTGTTGTTTTAAAGTTGGGAGGACTTAAACAATTCAGTTGTTTGATTTGGGATTGCCTGTTTGTCCTCTGTTCTTGTTCCAGTCTTACAAGTCAGCAACTCCTCTCCCCACCCAGTTTCTCAGATCCCACCCACTTACCTGATCTCCATGTGGTAGATCAGTGGGTCCACTATTCTGGCCAAGTTTCAGTGCAACCACTGGCATGTGTGCTGCTGGAGCTATAAGGCCACAGACAGTTGCAAACAGACCACATACCAGGAGGTGTGCACTATCCATGATGCTCCCTTTGGTGCCTAGAGGTGGCAGGAGGCACTCACCACATGATCCTAAGAATGCTGCAGGCTTCTGTGGTTGCTTCTCATGTCCTTGATGCTCCATTGGGGCCTGGAGGCAAGTGGGGGAATGCCGACTGCACAGTCATGTGAAACCCTTGGCTACAGTTGGGAGAACATTAGGAGATCCCAACCACATGAGTAAGCATTCAGCCTCTCCCAGCTCAATGTGGAGTGGACAGCTAATGGGGTTCTGGTGTAATGCAGTATGCACAGGCTGGTGCAGGAACATACCACACCATGCATGTTATTGTCTGGGCCTTGCTGGACTGACCACCAGTGGCACAGGTCCGACCATCAGAATTCTTCTGCTGTCCCTGATTGGTCTAGTAAAATAAATATTTGAAAAAGTGCTATTTTGAGAATAATAAAAGGTGAATAAATGAGCTACAATAAGTACCTAGGTGCTCAGAGCCTCAGCAGCCAGCCCAGGAGTTCATCAGCAGTGAGCAGGCATTTTGAATTCCCTTCAATCCCCATAGCAGCTTAGAACCTGGCTCTATAGATTGCAATGTGGTTAACTGGCAGCTATTCAAGTTTGTATTCATATCGCTCAACTTCTTGTCATTGTTCAGCTAGATTGATGGGTAGAATAAGGTTTGTTTGTGTTGCCTTTGCTGCTGTACCTACTGGGCCCTACATGCTTGTTCTTTGCAAAGTGTTCTTGCAGTATTCCCATGCTGTTGGTCCAGGTGGTGCCCCACTAGGAAGACAAAAATCAGTTTCATCCCCAACCTGGTTCAGTGCACATAGATAGTTTGGCACATGAGAAAAGTGAATGGTAAAATGACCAATATTGCCAGTTGCAGCTTTGTTTCTATATGCCAGGTAAAGGAAAAGTGAGACCTGCTTTAAGCAGTTTTATGCATAGGATACCAAACTGCCAGACCCACTGAGGGTAGTGGATGCAGCACCACTTGGCCTGGGCATTCTGGCAGTGCTGCAGGATTCAGTTTGACAGCTGACCACAGAGGGTGTACATGCTCACTTGCATTCTAGTTAAAACAATATTATAATATACTGACACGGTAGTCCCAGTATAGTTAGGTTGACCAACAGGTTTTATGTTAAACCCCTAAATTTGCATCTTAATAGCTTTGGTAGTGTTTAACAAATTTAGCTGAAATTGTGCATGCATTATCTAGTAGGCAAGGTCTAACTATGTTGAAAGTTTCATGGTGGTGTCTGTGCAGTTTCTTAGATAAGCATATGCCATTTTCCTGTAGATGTCTATTTTTCCCTATATTTAACATGGGTTTTGGATTTGCTCTCAAGTACTGCCTACATGAAATGCAATTTTTTCAAGAACTTTCAGGCTAGAAGTATGCCCTGCCAAAGTAGTTTATTTGGAAGGTTTTGTGAAAAATATTAAAGAGTTCAGAGTTCTAAAATTTAAAGTTTTCTTTTTCTGTTTTGAACATGCTCAGTAAGCACTTTTTTGGATAACATTCTAATATGACAAGAACATTTTCATATTGCAAGACTGTTTTGGTTTCTCACTACTTTCTTCTCACAGCATGAAAACACTTTTTGGTTCGGGATGGTTGCCATTTTGTTTTCCCCAAACTAAAAGACTTGGAAAATACATAAAATTATGTAATTTAACAAAAAAAAAAACAGAAAAAAAAACACCTGAACATAGCTAAACTGAACCTGTTCAGCTAGATTCTGGTGTTTTTTTTTAAAACAAATGGCCAGAAATACCTTTTCTGGGCACCTTGAAGTCCAGGGTGCCCAGCTTAGTGAGAGGTGCTGTTTACCCACATTCTCTATTTGACAACAGCAGACTTTCTTGAATTCTGAAACCACAGCTGCACTCATGCTGCTGGCTTCAGTTAAAGCACTGCTATGATGATCATCTGTTCTCTCTGTCTCTGTCTGGTTGTTTATCTACAGTGATAGCCAGAGACATTGCAAGCTATTTCCAGATATTTTGTGAAATTTCTGAAGAGTTTCTCTCTGCTACCCCTACTGTTTAAATGCAAAAGTATCAGATATTTCTAGAAATATCACAGAAATTTCAGGAAATAGCTTGCAGTGTCTGTGGCTACTACTGTAGCTATCTGTCTGTCTGTCTGTCTGTCTGTCTGTCTATTCAAAATATTTCTTATGTGGACTGGAATGACCCTTCCAAATGCTGCTTCTTTCTCCCTCCCCTCCCTCAGGCCACCCCCATACCATTGTTTCTGTATTTTTAATATCTATTATAAGTGGACCAGGGTGCCCACAATTGGTACCAATTCTCTTGACCCCACCACTCCTCATGGTTGCCTGTCTTTGTTTCCATTATGTACATGGTGGCACTAGGGTGCCCAACCCCAGTGCCACTGAACATGAGCCTGGCAATGGGGTGCCCAGTCCCTAGTGTCAGAATGTGACTGTCCCTTGACAGAGAGAAACTGTCCCTCTCTGATTATTTTTAACCTGTGTTAAAGAAAGGTACCATTCAAGTGACCCACCCCACACCCAACCCAACTGCTCACTCAACACCTACCACCTCACACCCCAACACACCTCACTCACCTGAATATGTCACAAGATATAGATCTACTCTCTGATCAAAGACATGACTTGATATTGGAACCAGTGAATGTGATATGAGAAAATAAGATGTTGTGAAAAAATGGCTATGTTGAAAATGTCAGGTCAACATATTGAAAATTAACAAAGTTATGAATCAGCATAGAAAAATTCAATATACACATAACTTTATTTTTACATATTTTGACCACAAAGTTTGAGCATAGCCTTCTTAAGACCCAACTTATAAGCAAGGGTGGTAACATTTTCAAATCAAGCCCAAAAGATAACTTCACAAAGTGACCTGAAATCACCTTTTGGGCCAGAGTTGCACAATTCCACCACAACTGGTCATGAGGTGGGTCCCAAAATACCTTGTTGAAAATTTGGTGTAAAATATGTAAAAGGATTCATAACCCAAAGAAGACCCACCACTAATTTGCCACAATTCAGAGACCCAAAACCTTAATGCTTTTCCTTTTGCTGCTTGGGTGGTGGTGATGGGAAGTTAGGTTGGAAACCTAATGCCACATTTCTCTGCTTTTGTTGCATTAAGTTTAACCCTAACTGGTGCAGTAACATAGCTTTTTGCAAAAAATATATATTATAGTTGTGCGTAGCACAAGTATAATTAGTGGAGTGGAAGACTCCATGTTAAACCCCAGTCTTTACATTTTAATAACTTTGGTGGTGTTTGACAAAATTGCCCAAATTTGGGCCTTGCATTGTCGGGGTGGCAACCTCTCAAGACTTGTGAAGTTTTGTGGCAGGCAATTATCCAGACTCTGAGATCTGGATGTATCACAAATATAGAAAAAGAATCACTTTTGCCCTTCTTTGCTGTTTTATTGCTCTCACCTACAGACTAGATGATATGGAGTTTTGTTTCAAAACTTTAAGGGCTGAAGAGACTTGAAGGTTGTGCCTTTTCAAAGTTTTGGGAAGAAATATTAATTAGTTCAAGTTATAAGTTTTGAAATTTGGCTTTTGCATATGTTCAGTAGGGTTTTAGGATAACCTTCTGATACAACACCAAAACTGTGCTTTCCAAAGCCATTTACTTTCACAAAATTTGTATTTTTTCATGTTGTGAGAAAAACTGTTCAGATCATGATAGTGGCCAGCTTTTTTTTTTCCCTCTGGCTAAAATAAAATTTGAAAAAGCAGAAAAATGAAGTATTTGAAAAAAAAGAAACATGAATTTTGCTAAACAGGACACATTAAGCAATATTCTGTTGTTTGTTTTACCTAAAATGAGCCAGAAATACCTTTTGGGACTTTTGCTCTCAATTTAAAGAAATGGCTGATTTTATGCTGCAAGCCAAAATGTTACTGTAGCACATTTAGCTGCAACAGTAAGGTGCAACACCAACATTTACGATGCTAAAATTTAGTGTGTTGCAATGTTAGTGTCATACTTTAGCGCCATTTTAAATGATCAACACAAGAAATTTAATTTTTATATCTCACACATATTTACTCATAACTTTTGAATATACTGTTTACATGACCCTACCTCTTGAACAAGGATGGTGGGAATTTTTAAGTAAAGGTCAAATGGTGATTTCACAGTTGCTCTGTAAACCCACCTTTGGGTGGGATTTAATATATTCTAGTGACCAGCTTCATGATATGGTGTCAACATGTCAAACAAAATGTTATGAAGAAATGTTGTGTACAGGGCTGCCTTTGGCCCAGAGGATGACGTGTCGTGATTCAGTGCCAGTGAGCTTAGTTCGAGAGCATTCTCAGTGAGCCAGCAGGATGGACTGAGGATGGGGATGGCGCCATAAGTCACCACCCTGGGCCTGGGAAGGAAGGTTCAGGCCAGTTTTAGGATTTTGGGGACTCCGTGAAATTTATGATGGGGCCCTCACCCAGGTGTCATTTTACATGTGGCGGTGTATTATTCAAATTTTATGGAGTTAAAATACCAATGCACATGTAGGTGCTTAATCTCATTTTAAGCCTAGAAACAATCCCTCGATTAATGAAATAGTATACATCAGGCTGAGTTAAAGAATTTATGAGGCACTTCTCACACACACACACACACACACACACACACACACACACTGTTCAGGCTCAAAACAGACAGTCGTAACACACCTACAAACAAAGTTTCCACACATAATTCACATGCACTTTCCACAAACACTACACCAGGCTACAGACACATGATCTGAGGTAGGCCTCATACATAAACAAAGGATCACACACTCCACCACCACCACCATGCAAGCTAATCCACATGTGTTTGTGGCCTGGGGTGAAGGTTGTAGGAACCTCGGGGAAGGGATAAGGTGTGTGGATCTTTTGTTTGTAAGCAATCTAAAATGTGTTTTCCAAGTTTTGTATAGGATCCCCAGGACTGTGTGTTTGTACCCTTAGTGAGTGTGTGTGTGTGTGTGTGTGTGTGTGTTTGTGTGGTGGATGGTGGATCCTTTGTGTACTGTAGGAGGTCTACCACAGACCATATGTTTGTAGCCAGGCTACAAACACACAGCTTGAGGTAAGCCTCTTACACAAAGGATTCATCACCCATGCACGCAAGTACAAAGGCTCCAAACACACAGACCTAGGGTTCATATACAAAGTATACAAACACACAGTCTTGGCTTGCATACAAAAATACAATCAATACACCTTCCTCCTTACCTCATCCTCCACCTCACCCTCACCCTGGGACTCTACAACTATCTTTAACCCAGGCTACAAGCATATGCTTCGAGGACTTCTAAAATACAAACACACTGTCTCTAAATTTGCTAACAAACAAGATCCACACATTCCTCTTCACCTTGGGACCCACAACATTTAACTCAGACTACAAGCACACAGTTTGAGGCTCCTAAAAACAAAGTGTAAACAGGTTGCTGTGGGTGTTGTGATTACTACCCCTGCCTTGTGGGCTCAAACAAAGTTGATGGGCCTGGGTTCTGATTTTCTAAATGGGGATTTGAATCAAGATATTTTAGGTTTACTGAGGTGCCTCAACCAGAGTAAAATGTGAGTCTGGTGTCAGAGTGGTACAACCCCCAGGATGCAGTACCTACCCATCTCCTCATAGTTTCCCTGTACACATGAAAAATCAGTGTGTAACCTTATTTTTTATATGCAATTATTACCACTAGAAATATGCTCATGGTACAAAATTTTTTTTATTACATATTCTTTGCAGAACCAAAAAGCATGATGTCATACTAGTATGCAAAAACTACTGAACACATGTTTTTTAATTAGGTGGAATTATTTGCTTTCACATAGAGTAAGACAAGCTTGTTTTTTCAGGCATATTTATTATGTCTGACCTCCAACTTGGTGCTAGCTAAAGCTAATGATAGTACACACCACTCATCATAACTTCAGACTGCACTTTACAAAGCATTTCTTATCACATGCTTAATGGTGCTTGGTGGACCTTGATACCTGATTTATGTTTTGGTTGGAAGTTCTGCCTGGTGGTCTGTAGTCATTGATGCCTTTTGCTTAATTATATACTCTTAACAAAAACATACTAATTAACTAGATGTGTAGTGTAGTGCATATTTAGACAACACACATGAAGAGGCACAATTTGGCACATGTGTCAAAGACTCTCTAGTCAGTCTGTCCTGAAGGCAGTGCTTTCCATATAGAACTATAAGAAGTTTATTTTCTAGTTCTGTGGCTGTCCACTGGCCGTCTCCCCACTCATCATGTATAGACATTCTCAGCAATGCTGAGGGGCAGGGACAGAACTGTGCTACAGGCTGCACAGTGCTTCGGCTTTCAAGAAAGAAAAAGTGCCTTAAGTGGTTTTGCAGTTTATGTTTTGTGTGAGGGGCCCCTGCACAGGCGTGGTTTGGAGGTGCCAAATGCCAGCCCTGGAATGGTGCAGTGTTGGCTGCATGGGCAACAAGTAACTATATAGTGAAGAGGTCCTCTCTTAACATAGGGCCCAGAGGACCTACATTTCACCATAGCTGCACAGAAACACAGGACCCAGAGAGCCCTGTGCTTCCATAGCCAGAAGGACTTTTGGCCCTGCACCTCTACATCTGAAGTCATAGGATGCACAGGGCCCAGAAGGACTTGCACTTGCAGCCTCCATACAGCCCCATAAATTATTTCAGATCATAGGTGGTGAAATGCAGGGGCCCAGAGGACCCTGCACTTCTGCAGGCAGATGGACTGAATCTTCTCTTGGCACAGGGCTTGGAGGGTCCTGCACATCTGCATCTGTTCCAACCCTAACTCCCTACCTCCCAAGCAGCAAAAGGACAATGCCACACAACCACAGACAGCCATCATCAGGTTGGACAAACAACACACAATTGTTTCCAGATGATGCAAATGCAGTAGCACCGACATGCTGCCTTCATGGATTTGTATATTTGGCATGCACACTGCCAGACATTCACACTCACTTTCTGGCTACAGATAGAAATCTACAATACTCAAATCACAGTAGAACTTCTGTCTGCAGATGTACAGGTCCCGCAGCCACAGATATAAATCCATGATACCCAAATTACAAGAGTTCCTTTGTTGCAGAAGTGTTGGCTCCTATGGACCAGTGCTTTTGTAGCGGCAGGTACTCATGCACAGTGTAAGACATACACACACTTCTGGCTGTAAAAGTACATACTCTTGAGGGACCTGTGCTTCTAAAACCAGAGTGTAAGAGATACACATCAGCCTCTGGCTGTAGTATTACAGGGCCCATGAAATCCATGATACCCAAATTGAAATACTACTTCTGTCTGCAGAAGCACAGGCCCCTATGAGTCCATTGCTTCTGTAGCCACAGGTACACATGTACACTGTAAGACATACACACTGATATCTGGTTGCTGAAGCACAGGCCCCTATGGGGCCTACACCTCTGCTGCTACATATAAATCCATGATACCCAAACAGTAACACTACTTCAGTCTGCAGAACTGTAGGCCCTTGAGGGGCCTGTGCTTCTGCAGCCATAGGTGTATGATATTCACATCAACTTCTGTCTGCAGAAGCACAGGCTCCTGTATGCCAGCATTTCTGTTGCTGCATATAAAAATCCATGCTATCCAAATAGCAAAACTCTTCTTTTTCCAAAATACTTTTTATTCATGTTGATACATGCCATATTTATAACATTTTTACATTATTATATATTTATGTTCAACTCCCCTCCTCACTTGACTTTTCTGGAAGGTATACACTTTAATGTTACATTAATATACAATGGTAATACTATATACATAACATGTCAGAGGTTTCTATTGGGGTTACTTATAATTCATATCTAAATACCTATATTCGAACCCTTAAATCTTCATTAATGGTTCTGTATTTTCTGATTCCCTCCATCTTGACCCCATTATATCATCTGAAATAATATCTGTTTCATATATTATTTTCATTTAATAATGTTTCTTTCAAATTTGTCCACCAATAACATATTTCAAATGTTGGTAATTTCTTTGTTT
This sequence comes from Neoceratodus forsteri, assembly GCA_016271365.2. Taxonomy (NCBI): domain Eukaryota; kingdom Metazoa; phylum Chordata; order Ceratodontiformes; family Ceratodontidae; genus Neoceratodus; species Neoceratodus forsteri. The sequence continues at coordinate 473,627,750 of CM028136.1, forward strand.
TCCAGTGATTCAAAATCATATGTTTCAGCACCATTGTTGATAATGCTAATATTTTAATATTTTGTGGGAAATCTTTTTGTAGAAAATTTTTGAATAAGAATATGTTGGGATCAAAGGAGATCTAGTTCAAATTGCTGTTTGATTATTTTATTCAGTTCTGACCACCATTCTTTTATTTCAGGACATTCTCCTAAACAGTGTATGAGTGTACCTTTGTAACCACAGTCATGCCAACATTTCTCAGAGTATTCTTTATTAATTTTAGAAATTTGTTGAGGAGTCATGTATGCCCTGTCCAAAATCTTAAACTGTATAGATTTTGTTTTGTCTGAGACATAGTTTTTATGACCTAAAGTTCTCATTGATTCCCATTGATAATCTGTAAAATGAGTTTTTAACTGGGAATTCCATTTAGTATTTAATTTATGCGTATGGTTTATCTTTTCTACTACCATTTTATAAAATCTGGATAATATTTTATGTTGACTTTTATTTTTAAATCAGTATGTTGTTTTGGGATATTTCCTGATTCTTGAAGGGGTGTTTTAAAAGTATTATGTATTTTTAAACATATTCCGTAATGTATAGTAGTAGATCAGATTCCATATTTGGTCTGGAATCTTATCCTTTATTTGTTTATAAGTGGGAAATAGGGCCTCTATTAATAGGTCATCCCATTTTAATATTTCTATATCTTTTAAAATCTTGAAAAGAACAGTATCATAATCTCCCCATATTCTTTTGTTTGGTCTCATTGGTAAATATATCCATGGAATTTGTATTCTAGTGGACTTAATATATTTCCTGAATATTACAAATCATGAAGTCAGTATACAGCATGCTGTTTTAAATTATGTAGATGTATATCCAAAATATATTTTGGATATTATGGGCAGTCTCTGTTGGGTATAGTATTTTTGGTATAGTTCATTGTCTAAATTAGGAAATAATGACCATTGAATATAGGTGGCTAATATTTGTGCTTCTATGTATACTATAGGGTCAGGACATCCCATGCCTCCCAATTTGCGTGGTGAGGATATTATAGTCCAAGCAATGTGGGGTTTACCCCACTCCATAAAAATGTTGTAAATACTCATTTTAAATTTTGAAACCATTCTTTCCTAGGACACCCTGGCCAGATATTCAAAAGGTTGCACATGGGCAACAGTGTTGCACCATGCACAACCCACTGATGCGCCGGTGTGATATTCAAAAGGGAAAAGTGCATGGTACAAATCCCGATGCGCCAGAGCACATCAGTGATGTATGCAGGCACAGGTGGGGTGTTCCCATGCATAACCTGCACAGCCTGATATTCAGCCCGGATGTGCAGAGCCATGCATGCGCAACTCCGACCTGTGCCAGCACAAAGTTAAACCAAAAAAGGAACTGATGGCCACCCACAGGTGAGCTGCCGCATTGCGAGGTGCAACGGCAGCTGCCACCTGTGGGTGGCAGCCAGTTCTGGCTGCACCTGGCAGCACCCCATGCCTGATCACGGGCATCTGTATAAAAATTAATGAAACTGTCCAATATCCCTGGTGGTCCAGTGGACCAGCTATCCGCCCGATCACAGGCATGTGTAAAAGAAAATATGCCATTATCCCTGGTGGTCTAGCGGACCCTATCTGCCCAATCATGGGCATGTGCAAAGAATATATGCTATTATCCTGGTGGTCTAGCGGACCCTATCTGCCCGATCACGGGCATGTGTGAAAAGAATATATGCCATTATCCTGGTGGTCTATTGGACCCTATCTGCCCTATCACAGGCATTTGTACAAACAAGATAAATCCAATATCCCTGGTGGTCCAGTGGATCCTGTTTTAATCGCGGGCATCTGTAAAAACAAATTCCAATATCCCTGGTGGTCTGGTGGTACCTCCCCACCCGCCTACTGAGCCCCACTGCCCCCTCCCCCCTGTCAGCCGGCAGACAGCAGTACCCCCACCTGCCACCCCACTGCCACCAACTGACACCTCGGTGGGGCTGCACCCATTTGTTTACAGCATGAGCCAATGGGCGTGCAGCACGCTCATGACACATTCCAGAAATGTGAATGAAAATCATTCGCATATCTGAAATGTAGTATGAATGAGGGGCTGCATGCCCATTGGCTCACGCTGTGAACCAATGGGCATGCAACTACCCAGGTGTCAGGCGGTGGGGCCGGGCAGCAGGTGGGGTGCACCACCACCCGCCGGCTGATGGAGGACCGGGTGTTAGCTCAGTGGGTGGGTGGGGGTTACCACCAGAACACCAGCGATAGTGATGGGGCCACACGAATGCCCGCGATCGGCTAAGCAGCGGTCTACTGGACCACCAGGGATAATGAAATCTTGTTTGCACAAAATGACCACGATCGGGCAGATAGGGTCCACTAGAACACCAGGGATACTAGAATATTTTCCTTTACACATGCCCACGATCAGGCCAGTAGAGACCGCTAGACCACCAGAATAATAACACATATTCTTTTACACACTGCGATTGGGCAGATGGTCTGCTAGACCACCAGGATAATACATATTTTCTTTACATGCCTAATCAGGCAGATAGAGGTCCACTGGACCGCCAGGGATAATGGAACATATTAGGTTTTGTTTTTGCACTACTAATGCCCACGATCGGGCTGCAGGGGCGTCGGTCTCCGACGGCTGCTGCCTGGCAGGGTGCCAGGTGCAAGTCATCGGGATTGGTGCGCGTGCATGTAAATGGGGCCATAATGACATGCAAATGGCCCCATGTGCACCTCTGCATACATTATGGCCCAATTTGCATGTCAAGTTTTGAATATCGCGGTTGCTGTAAATGGCACAATGGAACTGCGCTAGCACATCTCCATGCTCCACTTTGGCCACTTGCGCTGGTGCAGTGCCACTCTGCCATGCACACTGGGGTGGACAGGTGCAATATTCAAAGCTGCTGAGCCATGGCACAGCTCCTTTGAATATCGCTTAGTTCACACCCCTGCACAGCAGTTGAGCTGCGCCTAAGCTTGCTTCACAGCCGGGCTATCTTGAATATCTGGGCCTCTGTGTTTTGTATCACAAACATAAAATGTGGAAGAGCCATCATTTTAATAGTTTCTATTCTCCTTATAATGACAGTGATAGGTTTTTCCAGTTGTCTAATAAAGATGTAATTTTATCTTTGCATTGTTGAAGTTTGTCATAATATTTATATTCTGATCAGCTGATATTGTTATGCCCAAATATTTGATATTTTTTTGTATTGAGAAATCCTTTGTATAATTATTTGATTGTAATGGTTGGTGATTGGATAATTTCATTAGAACTGATTTGTTCTTATTTAATTGATAGTCTGAATTTTTGAATAGAGAGTCATTTCTTTTAAGTGTATTTCTAATGAGGTATCTATATTTTAATTATTAATAAAATGTCACCAGCAAAATGCTTAACTTGACAATTTTGTGATCTAAATTGATTCCTTCTATTTTAGGATTTTTTCTTATTGATTCCAAATAGGGTTCCAGTGCTAAGATAAATAAAGTAGGGGACAGGGGACAAACCTGCCTTACACCATTATAAATCAGGAACTCTTCTGATAGAAACTTATTAATTTGAAACTTTGCTATGGTAGTGTGATATAATGTTTTAACCATAGTTGTCAATTCCTGAAGGATACCCAATATTTTTAAGATATGAAATAGGTATTCTTCATTTAATAAGTTGAACGCCTTTGATCGTCTACTGCTACAGTGTAAAAAGTGACAGGACGTGTATTCTTCTCTTGTATTTATTAAATGTATTATAGCTAGGATTTTTTTATTACCCTTGTAAATGTTCTTACCCTGCATGAAACCATATTGATTGTAATTTATATAGTTATTTGAGCTGGCAGTATAGCCTAGAGGTTACAGTAATGAGCTGTGAATGAGCTTGCTACATCCAGCAGACCTGGTTTTGATTCCCACAGCCTCCACTTGCATACTGTGTGACTCTGGAGCAAGTCACTTAACCACCCCAGTGCTTCTGGGTCACCCTGAAAACAGGAACTTGTGCCTAGTGGCCTTACCTGGTTACCAAAAGAATAAAATAAAAAAAATTAAAATGTTTTTCAATTTGGGTATTTATGATTTTTGCTATTATTTTATAGTCAGCGTATAATACCACTATTGGTCTATAATTTTCTGGCATATCCTTTGGTTTTCCTTCTTTATATAGGAGAATAAGTTTAGCTGTTTGCATTGATTGTGGTATTTTATTATCTGTTGAGTTAGATATAAGATGTTCTATCAGTTTTAATAACCATGGTGTTAATAGGTCTTTAAATGTATTATAAAATTCAGTGGTTAGGCCATCTAAACTTGGTGACTTGTTTCTATGTGATGTATTTATGGTCTCTATAATATCTAGTTCTGTAATAGGGGTGTATTCCCAGGATTTTGGTACTATTTAACTTTATCTAAGAAAGTAGACAGTTCTTCAGGGTCTGCAATGAAGTTATTATGAAAAACTTTTCTGCAGTATTGAAGAAAACCTTATTTTCTCTTCATCTTTCTCACAGTATTCCTTCTGCAATTTTCATATTAGCTATTATGTTCCTTTGTTTTTCTGCTCTTAACAAATTAGCCAACAGTATACCATTTTATCTGTATGAAAATATCTTATCCTTTTAATTATTCTAGCCATTTTATTGTTTTTTGATATATTTGTCCTTGTTTTTCATTTTGAGTTCAACCCATTCATTGTTATACTTGTTATAGTCCATTGTCATTACTTTGTCTAACTGTTTTAATCTGTTATTAATATATTCATTTTGTACATTTATTGATTTATTTTGTTTAATTTGAAATTAGATAATAGAACCCCTTATTGTGGTCTTAAAGGCATCCCATAATAATAATAATATATAGTAGATGTTGATTCATTAAAGTTAAATTGCCAATATTCTTGCATTGTTTGTTTTATATTGGCCACAAATGTGTCATTTTTAACAGGTCATTATTAAAGGACCATATTCTGTTAAACTCTCTATTATGATCTTCCATTGTAATTTCTGTTGTTCTTAGGGCATGGTCTGAAAGAAAGATCAAATCTATGTCTACATTTATAAGATATTGTACTAAATTGTTTGATAAAATAAATATAGTCAATTCATGTAAAGGTTTAAATTTTTATCAAAATGGGTGTGCATTTTATAATTGGGATTCATATGTCTCCATGAGTCTGTTAATAATTCCAGTTCCAAAAATTATTTATTTTTTTGCAATATTATAGTTTCCTTTGGAAGGTGGTGAGGATTTATGCATTAGGGAATGTTTAAAGCATTAAAGTCCCCTGCTAGTATATTATTGAAACTTTGCAATTTCTGTATTCCTTCAGATAATTTAGTGAGGCATAACTGATAGTGGTCAAAAGGAGCATAGCATGAACCAATTACTGTGTCTTGGTTAAACATTGTTAGCTTTAATAAAACTATTCTTCCTTCAGAATCTAAGAAATTATCTATCAGGGTGCAATCTAAGTTTTCCTAACTAAAATTGCAACTCCTCTACTTTTCTTGTTCTTCTGCTATATATTATATGGCTAATACATTTTTCTTTAACTTTTTATTTCATCATTATCCAGATGAGTCTCCTGGAGACAAATAATATGGGCATTTGTTGTTTTTTATATATTTTAGTAATTTAGCTCTTTTTATAGGTGAGTTTATCCAATTTATGTTTAGTAATACAATTTTAGTGTTTTTAAGGTTTGCAATAAAAATAATTATGCTGTATATAAATAGGACCATTAGGTTCATTATATCTATTGTTACTGAATGGAATCCATTAACCTTCAAGAAACAAACTATAAATGTTTTGCAAAGAAGAGTTTTTCAGAATTAATGTTAAACTCCTTTGTCACAAACTGTATTGTGTTTCTTGACATTGTATATTTGATACACCAGTGCTTGCTTTCATCCTTATTATGTAACCAACAAACCCCCAAAATCAAAAATAACCAAAAACATCAATATATTTATTTCTATCAATGAGGCATCTTCATATAAGCACGCCCTAGCATGTGAAACCACTGGAGATACCTCCTTTCCTCCACCCCCGCTTATTGTTAATCTTATTTGCCTTTCCAGGGTAATTATTTATTTTCCTTCTATAGAATATATTTCATCATCTTTATCTCCAAATCTTTATTAAATATTTAAAAACTCATATTTGGGGAGAAAAAACAACAATTTACTGTAATTGATCTATTCAGCATTCAAATGCATTACTTTGTATATACAGTCTTGCATAGCATAACAGTTTGGTCCCAGCCCCCTTTTGATTATTAAGTACTGTGACACTTCTAGTATTAGTTATTCCTGTTGAAAAAAGTTAGGAATTTTAGATTTTAAATCTGTCAAGGCTTCTTCAACTGCATTATATATCATTTGATTGCCATCTATAATACCTTTCATTCTTGTGGGTAGAATCATATTAGCAAGGTAGCCTCTAGTCCACAGTTTATTTCTCAAGAAGAAAAAATTTTTCTGGCCTGTACTAATTCAGCTGGTAAATTGTTATAGCCCCTGTATGTTAACTTTTTCTTGTTATATACTGCTGACATCAGGCAGTCTTTATCTGTGGAATGTAAACATTTCAATATAATAGGCCTTGGGGGTTTGGCATCGGATGGCTTTGACCTAGCCCTCTTGTATTCGGTCAATGTCAAATGTGATTTCTCTGGTTCAGAGTCCATAAAGGATGCAGCAATAGTTTTAAATGAGTCCAGTAAACTTTTAGTTCCATCCCAGGATTCGGTAGTCCTATTATACATATGTTTTTTTCTTCTAGCCCTTGTTTCAAAGTCCAGGATTTTGTCTTTAAGTTCTTTGTTTGTTTTCTCTAAGTTGTTCAGTTGTTTTGAGACTTGCATGGTTTCATCAGATAATTTATTTAATGCCGGTTTTATCTCTAAGACTTCCTTTTTAAATCTTGATTTTCTTCCTGAGTTAAGCTGAAATGTGTTTCTAGTTTGTTTTGATGTGTCAACATTTGTTCCATTTATTGGATATAGAGTTCATCTGTGTAAACAGTTTCCTTGCCCTCTGGGAGGGTCTTCTTCATCATTAGTAAATTTATCTTCCCTTTCTTCTTCTGAATCAATTTCTTCAGAACTAACTTCCCCTCACAAGGTTTTCATCATTTTCATTCTCCATATTGTAGCCAAGTAAATTTGTTATGCTAAACTCATCTGGTCATTGGTTAGCAATTATTTTTGAGTTTAAACTGCAAGTATCATTTACTGCTGTTGTATTAGCTGAATCTGTATTAGTAGTAGTAGTTTCAATAAAGGTATCACTTACCCTCCATTTGTCTTGGGATTCCACTGTAGTTTTTTATGTTATGCTCCAACAAATCTTTTGGGTTTCAGTGGTCCTTTCCTGGCTGACCGGCTGGTAACCATTTTGGTACTAGCTGCAGGCCCATATCTACCCAGGCACCAGTCATTGTCCATTTCTAAACTGGTTGTCTCCTCTGGTACCACCTCATTAATGTTGGCTTCTGATATTTGCTGTTGATTTCTATTTGCTTCAGCCACATTTTTGTGTTATCAGTTTTGGCAGTGTGATAGGCCTCCATGGTAAGGGCATTCCAGCAGCTCCATTGATAGATTTCAGCTGGGCCCTGGAAGAACATGGCTCTTCAGTCCTCTCATTGGCTGATTCAGTGTTAAGCTATTTCATCTTTCCATTTTGCTTCTCATCTAAGTTAAATAGGGAAACATTCCTATGGTGTTACCGATTATTAGTATAGTATCTCCAGCACCCGTTTGTCTGTTTTGTCAGATGGAATCTGTTTTGCCATGTTTTGGCCTTTCCTTGTCTGCATGGAGGAGGCTGCTCTGAAGGTTTTGCATTTTTCTTTGTCTCCTCTTCTTTTTCTAGCAGTGGCTCTATTTGTGGTATTTGACATACTGTGTCTTCCAGTTGAATCTTAGTGATAGTTTAGATTTTAATGTCCATTCATTTCAATGTAAAATCACTCATCCTCTTTGTTTAGATGTGGTGGGAGCGTGTCTAATGGGAGGGTTTCCAGCATGCAGCCTGCATGGTGTCCTGTAGATCCACCACTGTGTGCTTCCTTCCCTCATGGGTGGAGTGCCTCCAACTTTACAATTGCGACACTACTTTTGTCTTAAAAATGCAGGCCCCTGTGGGACCAGCACTTCTGCAGCCACAGGTACTGCTGCATGATATAGGACATATGCATACACTTCTGGCTGCAGATGCACAGCCCCTGTGGGTCTGCACTTATGCAGCTGCAGATACAAATTCATAAAGGTAGTGCAACAATGCTAGTGCATTTGTGTCATCGAAACACCTGTATGTTGTTTGTCTTCCTGATGATGGCTGTCTTTGGTTGCTTGTGTGTTCTTCTTTGCTGCTTTGGGGAGGATTTGGGGTTGGAAGCCCTAATATCACAGTTTTCCACAGGGTTGGAACCTCATTTCACCACAGTTTTCTACTGTTGTAGTTTTAAGTTAAAGCCTAACTGGTGCATTAACACAGTTTTTTTACAATTTTATATACATGAAAGGTCATCCAGCATTTTGGGTTTTTCTCCTGGGAAGGGCAGCTGCATTTCAGGCAATCTGTTATACATAGTACATATGCATTCCTTTTATACCCCTTAACTGAATTACACACAATATATGTTTCACCCTAAGCCTTGTCAGCATGCTGTTCTGCTCTGTCTCATTTGTCGCCCTGTAATTTGTGGTTTAAAACCCAGACCCCATACCTGGGAATCTGCTGAGGTTCCTTGCTCACCACTTGGTCAGAAAGAGCAGGGGAATGAATTAAAGGAGGGGTTACTGAGGATCACAGATGTGAGCTCATGTTGGGTATGGGGAAGTAGATCAGCAGGGCTACTAATCCAACAGGACCTTGCTGTCTTCCAGCATTAATGGGTACAATTGCCAGCTCAATTCCTTGCACTGGCGTCCTGTTCCTCCCTACTGCCATGCTGATTTTGCTGTTTGCATGTCCTAAATTCCTGGTCAAAAGAAACTGGCACAGATACTATGCTCTGCATAAACCATCAATTTATTGATTCAAAATGTGCATAAGTGCTATAGTGCAAAACTACAAACAAGTATGAGAAGTTCAAAATGTCAAGGCTTTTGGTAGCCCTGGCACTTCAGGTCATACCGCACTACATCTGGTGTGGAAGGTGGCTACTAAAACAATGCCCAGATAGATAGATAGATAGATATAGATATAGATATAGATATAGATATAGATATAGTATAGATATATATATATATATATATATATATATATATATATATATATAACCTCATTTGTCATATAAATTTGTATTCTAAAGTAGGCAATTAGATTACTGCCAAAGAACATTAACTGCTATAATATATTAGATCACTCTGGATCTGTCAATCGACAAACAACAACAATTAGCAATGGAAGTATTTACTACCAGTGCAATGAAAAATCTGATAAATATCAAACCCTGTGGTATTTAAAGTGAAACTAGTGCATAAATAGTAGCAACTTTGATGCGTATGTAAAATTGATCAAACACTTAAAAGGAAACAGAATTTTACACTGATGCATAAAATGTTAGCTACTTCATGCACAGACTATTATATGTAACCATAATGTCTGATTATAGAATGGGTAGAAAGAATGCTGGCTGCTGATTGGGCAAGAGGTACTTTCAACTGGGCCATTATCCCAGGAAACAGCCTGGCTGAAAGTATTTCAACAAAAATATGTTTTACAAAATAAGTCAAATTTAGTAAAATGACACATTTCATAATTACAATAAGACACTCTTGTGGGGTACTATGGTGGGCTAACAGCCCTTCTTGGGTACTGGAAGCACTTGACTTGACCTCATGCTTCCCTTTCTCACCTGATGAGAGTTGTTATGTTACCATAATACACCCCTGTCTTGCCTTATTGCTTAACTGACATGCAGTAGCTAAAAGTGTGAATGTTTTAACCATACAATAGTCTAAAATTAACTTATGTGAAACATAGAAACATAGAATTTGATGGCAGATAAGGACCACTTGGCCCACCTAGTCTGCCCATTTCCTACCTAATGAATAAGCTGCAGATCCTAGTTAACCAACAGCCTACTTCCTGCTACCCCACTAGAATTGCCTGCGTCTGTCCCATGCATTCTTGAATTCCACCACTGTTTTTGACTCTACGACCTCCTCAGGAAGGCTGTTCCATGCATCTACAACCCTCTCTGTGAAGAAATACTTTTCACATTACCTCTGAGCCATCCCCTCTATCTTCAAATTGTGTTCCCTTGTTCTTGCACATTTCTTTTCTGAAAGAGGCTACCCTCTTGGACTTTGTTGATTCCCTTGAGGTATTTGAAAGTTTCTATCATGTCCCCCTCTCCCTTCTTTCCTCAAGGCTATACATCTTAAGCTCCTTTAGTCTTTCTTCATATGTCTTCTGGTGCAGACCCTGCACTATTTTGGTTGCCCTCCTCTGGACAGCCTCCACCCTGTCTATGTCTTTCGGGAGATGTGGTCTCAGAACTGTACACAGTACTCAGATGTGGTCTTACCAATTTGTCTGTACAGAGGGCCAACAACTTCTTGTTTTCTACTGGTGATGCCTCTCACTATGCATCCCAGTATCCTCAACCCTCCTTACTGCCTCCTCACATTGCTGGCCCACCTTAGGTCATCTGATATGATTACCCCCAGGTCTTTTTCCATTTTATTGTTGTCAGTATCTCACCCCCCATTGTGTACTTTTCCCTGGGTTTTGTTCCCAGGTGCATTACTTGCACTTCTTTGCATTGAATCTAAGCTGCCATACATTTGACCATTCCTCCAACCTTGCCAAGTCCCTTTCCCATCCTTTCCACCCACCTTGCATATCAACCTGTTGCAGATCTTTGTGTCATCTGCAAAGAGACATACTTTCCTTCCAGTCCCTCTGCAATGTCACTTATAAAGACATTAAAAGGACGGCCCCAGTACTGAACCCTGTGGTACCCCACTAATAACCCTCCTTTCTTCACTGTAGATTCTATTTACTTACCCACTGTGTTCTGTTGTCCAGCCAGTGTTTTACCCAGGCTACCACCCTGGGACCCACTCCTAGGCTCGCTAATTTTTATTAATCTTTTGTGTGGGACTGTGTCAAATGCCTTGCTAAAGTCTAGGTAGGCCATGTCCACTGCCCCTCCCTGATCTACTACTTTGGTCAACCAGTTAAAGAAATCAATTAGATTTGTCTGACATGACCTTCCTGCTGTGAATCCATGCTGCTTGGGTCCTGTGCCCCACCAGTCTCTAGGTACTCAACAATTCTTTCCTTCAGAAATGATTCCATCATTTTCCTACCACTGAGGTCAAACTGACAGGTCTGTAGTTTCCTGCCTCTGTCTTGCTCCCACTTTTGTGAAGAGGAATCACATCCACCCTCCTCCAGTCATCAGGTACCACACCAACCTCCTATGATTTATTAAAAGGGTAGTCAGCTGTGTTACTAGTTCTTCCCTTAGGATTCATCCCAGAATTCTAAAAGAACTATCAGGTCCCATTGCTTTGTCCACCTTCCAGCTTAAGAGTTCTTTCAGAACCCTTTCTTCTGTGAAAGAACTAATATCAACCATCCTATCCAGAGTGCTTATATTGACTGGATTAGGTATCCCCCTGCTTTTCCATTGTGAATACTGAGCAGAAGTATTTCGTTCAGTATCCCTGCTTTTTCACTGTCGTTCTTTGCCCAATCACCTTCCTCTTTATTCAGCCTCAGTATCCCTGCCTTAGTCTTTCTTTGCTCCCAGAATGTACCTATAAAAGGTTTTATCCCCTTCTTAACCGGGTTGGCTATCTTTCCTCAGTTTGGGGCTTTGCTTCTCTGACTGCCTTCCCCGCTTCCTTCTGCTTTAACTGGTACAGTTCTCTGTCCTGCTCCTTCTGTGTTTCTTTTACTTCCTGAATGCTGTCTTTTCTCCCTGCCTTCCTCGCCACTTCTTTTGAGAACCATGGTGTTTTTTTTCTTTCATTTTGATTTTGTTTATTTGCTTCACACAAAGGCTTGTTGCCTCTGTGATGGCAGTGTTGATGTTTTCCATTGTTGCTCCATCCCACCTTCTTGCCCTTTTGCTAGTGCTTTTCGAGGCACTCTCCCAATTTGACAAAATCAGCCCTCCTGAAGTCCAGCACCTTCACTTATGTGTGGCTTGACTCTAAAGCTAAGTTTATCGTGAACCACACTGTCTGGTGGATGCTTGTTCCCAGATGGCTACCACTTCAAGATCAGAGATCCTCTCTCTGTCCCCATTTGAAAGTACCAGGTCTAAGATTGCCCCTCCAAGTGGGTTCCAAAACTAGCTGTCTGAGGCATGCCCTCTGTAGGTATTGAGAATGGCCCTGCTCTTGGATGTGGCTGCAGCAAAGGTGCCCAGTTAACATCTGGCATATGCAGATCCCCATCAGCAATATCTCCCTTCTCTACCATCCCAGGATGCCATCTATCATTTCCTTGTCTGTTTCCTCCCCTGAGATGGAGGTCTGTATACAACCCCTGTGTGGATTGTGGAGCCATTTCCAGTTGCCAGGGTGACCCACAGTGCCTCCTCTCCTCCTGTTTACCCTTTAGTTCTGTTGCTTTGATCCCTTCCCTTACATAGAGAGCTACTCCTACTCCTCTTCTCTCTCTCTCTGTCCCTCCTGTAGATTGTGTACCCTGGTATGTTGACATCCCAGTCATGGATCTCTGTGTACCATGTTTCTGTGACTGCCATGATATCCAGGCATCCTCTTCCATCAAGGCTACCATTTCAGGGAGCTTTTTACTCAGACTATGGGCATTGCTATTCATTACCCTCCATTTTTTATGGCTTTATTTCTTTTTGCCCCATCTCTGTCCTTACTGCCATTGTCTTTTTCTCCATTTCTTATTACTGTAACATAATCTGGTGCTTAAAAAGTATGTTAGAACTCATTAAAATGGTAAATGAATGTCCAAAAATAGTACAATACTGCCTAGAAACATAGAATTTGATGGCAGATAAGGACCGCTTGGCCCACCCAGTCTGCCTTTCCCCACCTAATGGATAAGCTGTAGATCCTAGTTAACCAGCAGCCTACTTCTTTCTACCCCACCCCTAGAATTGCCTTATGGCTGTCCCATGCATGCTTGAATTCCACCACTGTTTTTGACTCCACAACCTCCTCAGGAAGGCTGTTCCATGCATCCACAACCCTCTCTGTGAAAAATACTTCCTTACATTACCTTTGAGCGCTCCCGCTTCAAATTGTGCCCCTTGTTCTTGCACACCTCTTTTTTGAAAGATGCTACCCTCTTGGACTTTGTTGATTCCTTGAGGTACTTGAAAGTTTCTATTATATCCCCCTCTCCTCCTTTCCTCGAGGCTATACGTATTAAGCTCCTTTAGTCTCTCTTCATGTCTTCTGGTGCAGACCCTGCACCATTTTAGTTGCCCTCCTCTGGACAGCTTCCATCTTGTCTATGTCCTTCGGAGATTGGGTCTCCAGAACTGCACACAGCACTTCAGATGGGGTCTCACCAGCTGTCTGTACAGAGAGATAACAACTTCCTGTTTTCTACTGGTGATGCCTCTCCCTATGCATCCCAGTAGCCCCAGCCCTCCTTACTGACCTCTCACATTGCTTGTCCACCTTTAAGTCATCTGATATGACTACCCCAGGTCCCTTTCCATTTTGTTGTTGTTAGTATCTAACCCCCATTGTGTACCTTTCCCTGGGTTTTGTTTCCCAGGTGCATTACCTGCACTTCTTAGCATTAAATCTAGCTGCCATACATTTGACCATTCCTCTAACCTTGCCAAGTCCTTTTCATCCTTTCCACCCCACCTTGTGCATCAACTCTGTTGCAGATCTTTGTGTCATCTGCAAAGAGACATACTTTTCCTTCCAGTCCCTCTGCAATGTACACACAAAGACATTGAAGAGGACCGTCCTAATACTGAACCCTCGGCACCCCACTAGTAACCCCCTTTCTTCAGAGTGGACTCCATTTACTATTGCTCTCTGTGTCCTATTCTCCATCCAATTCTTTACCCAGGCTATCATCTTGGGACCCACTCCCAAGCTAGACTAACTTGTATATTAATCTTTGTGTGGGACTGAGTCAAATGCCTTGCTAAAGTCTAGGTAGACCATGTCCACAGCTCCTCCCTGATCTACTACTTTGGTCACCTAGTCAAAGAAATCTATTAGATTCATCTGGCATGACCTTCCCACTGTGAATCCATGCTGCCTTGGGTCCTGCACCCTCTGGCCTCTAGGTACTCGACAATTCTTTCCTTCAGAAGTGATTCCATCATTTTCCCTATCACTGAGGTTAAACTAACAGGTCTGTAGTTTCCTGCTTCTGCCCTGCTCCCACTTTTGTGAAAGGGAATCACATCTGCCCTCCTCCAGTCCTCAGGTACCACCCCATCCTCCCATGATTTGTTAAAGAGGGTAGTCAGTGGTGTCACTAGTTCTACCCTTAGTTCTTTTAGAATTCTGGGATGAATCCCATCAGGCCCCATTGCTTTGTGCACCTTCAGTTTTAAGAGTTCTTTCAGAACCCTTTCTTCTGTAAATGGGCTGGTATCAACTTCTGTATCCAGAGTGTTTCTATTGTTTGTTTTAGGTACTCCCCTCTTCATTTGTAAATACTAAGCAAAAATATTTGTTTAGTATCTCCACCTTTTCACAGGCACCATCTGCCCACCTCATCCCTTTATTAAGCCTCACTATCCTCCTTAGTCTTCCTTCGCTTCCTGATGTACCTAAAAAGGTTTTATTCCCCTTCTTAACTGAGTTGGCTATCTTTTCCTCAGTTCGGGCCTTTGCTGTTCTGACTGCCTTCCCAGCTTCCTTTTGCTTTAACTGATACAATTCTCTGTCCTGCTCCTTCTGTGATTCCTTGTACTTTCTGAATGCTTTCTTTCTCTTGAACCTTCCTGCCACCTCCTTTGAGAACCATAGTGGTTTCTTACATCATTTTGTTTTATTTATTTGCTTCACACAAAGGCTTGTTACCTCTGTGATGGCAGTTTTATTATTCCCCATTGTTCTTCCATTCCTCCTTCCTGCCCATTTGCTAGTGCATTCCTTAGGCACTCACCCATTTTGCAAAGTCAGCCCTCCTGAAGTCCAGTACTTTTGCCTTTGTGGCTTGACTCTATTGCTGTGTTTATTGTGAACCATACTGTTGGAGTGGTCGCTAGTTCCCGATGGCTACCCATTTCTACATCTGTGATCCCTCTCTCCATCTCCATTTGAGAGGACCAGGTCTAAGATTGCTCCCTCTCAGTGGGTTCCAATACTAGTTGCCTCAAGGCATGCCCCTTGTAGGGCATCTAGAACAACCCCACTTTGAAGTGGCTGCTGCAACTGCACTCCAGTTAACATCTGGCATGATCTAATTACCTAAACACACAGCCTATTATAACTACATACATATTTATAGAATACATTATAACCCATAAAGGCCTAATCAATGCTGAGGTAAACAATCCATCATGTTAGAAGGGAAAGTTGTCAGATGAGCATAACTTGAAAAATCGCATCTGTTATGGTCAGATTCAGTGTTGTACACCAGCATCATGTGTATAGTCCATGTTCCCAGAAGTAGTAATAAGCTCCACTTTGAAAACATTCAGATAAGTTTGCAGTTTTGTCAGGACCATAATCTCTGTAAGGAAAAGAGAAACAGCAGAAAAACAAAAGGAACAACAGACCAATATCACACATCCTACAGATTGCTCTTAACAAGTTAAAGCAGAAGGAGGCCTGTCCCTTAAAAACTCTTGAAAAGAGGGTACCTCAAGGTTCTATATTAGGGCCTTACTTTTGCAATCTACATTAATAACATCGACTACTGTATAAAAAGAAGCCAACATCCATCTGTTTGCAGATGATACAGTTCTCCACGCGAGTCGCCCAACACCTGAAGCTGTCTGCAATGACCTACAGTCAGAATTCAACCTTTGCAAAGCCAATTCCTCCAAAATAAGCTACTCCTTAATGCCAAAAAACTAAAGCAATGGTCCTCTCCCTTTCATCCATACAGCTAACCCTGTGAGTGGGACAGTTACCCAAATTACCACAGTTCTAGGTGAAAAACTAGAATTTGTTACAAATTTCAAGTATCTGGGAGTTTGATAGACCAAAGACTCTCCTTCATTGAACATATCGAGGACTTGCTAAAACGACTTTGGCAAAGGCTTGGCCTGTTTTAGAATCAACCAATTTCTCAGAGATGCCAAGAAACAACTGGTCCAATCCATTTTCCTATCATTGGTTGATTATGCTGATTTCCTCTATAGCCAATGCCCCAACTCTTACATGGCTAAACTGGACACACTCTACCATCGAGCACTGAGATTTATAATGGGACTTCCTTCGACATGCATCACTGCACCTATATGCAGCAGTGGGGTAGACATCACTAAAGTTCAGGCGCCACAGAAACGCCACTTTCTGGACCTATAGAGCCATCTCCAATAAGCTGCCTTACTATATGTCCTACTGTCTTCCCTGAGTATAATTGGGAAATATGCTAAGAAGTTACTCAGCTATTACACTTAAAGTACCCAAAGCAAAATCCCACTTTGGCAGGGCAGCCATAAGCTTTGTGCTACCTACCTTATGGAACGATCTACAAAAAACCCTCAAATTAAGCACTGTAATCGGTATAAATGCCTTCAAGATGCTTTTTTCCATACAATCAGAGAAGTATGTAACTGCTTCACCCACTCAGACCCAGTACGGTGTCTGCACTGGTATATAGCCATGCCTAGACCCAGTTTTAAGTACTGACCCCCAGCTTGCTCCTCACAAGCCTAATTGTTCTCTCTCTTATCCCCTGTCTTATTAACACTAGGCCCATCCATCCCCTTATCCTTCCTTTCCCAACATCAGATAGGAGCTCACTACCCCTGGGTTGTGACATCCTACCATGCCCCATACTTTATAGCATTCAGTCCTGGGGCTCACACATACTCCTTTTCTCCATCCACCTTCTCTACATCCCATTTTACCAACTCCTCTGTGCACTGTGCCTTCCTAGCCTTTCTCCCACTACCTACCTTCCCCCTACCTTCACCTCTACCTGGTGTATATTTTTTTTTCTGTTACTTTCCTCATGCAACCTTAGATAACCTGCTTTATCTTCCAATAGACACTTCTATGTATGTAAATACCCTGTAATCTGTACAATATCTATATAATTCTATGTACATATGAACTCTTTCTTCCTCTCTGTAAACAGTATTATCTGTATTGCCTTGTAAATACCTGTGTTGACCTGTATATACAATTGTTCATGCTCTACCCAGGTCCATCTTGCAAATGAGCTTCTGCTCAATGATGAATGCCTGGTTAAATAAAGACTTGATTGATTGATTGATTGATTGAATATCTACAATGTCTATATGTCATACTAGAATTAAGATACATATTATCAGATACAAATTAAAATCTGTGCTAAGGATAGAACATCATGGACCTGATATTCAAAAGTTTGCATGGGTGTTAACTGGTGTTTGCCTACAAACCAGGTTTTGCTCTGGAGTCCAATATTAAAAGGCTTGGTTGCAGACCAGTCCACTGGTACAGTGGTAATGCTACTGCTTGTGATGCTGATGATCCAGGTTTGAAGCAAGCCTGGGTGTCAGAGGTCAGCTGGGGAAAGAGGATTACGCATCCTACAGATTGCTCTCCTCTCCCAGGTGGTGGATGGGAAGCTGCTGTTGTCTGTATGACCCTCATGGGGCATGGGGTTCTGGAAAGCCAGAGTTCACTAGGTTTTAGTGGCATGACTGTCAAATGGCATTCTTACACCTGGTGACATTGCACGTCATGCATCTCCCGCTAGAAACCTAACAAAATGCTGGGCGTGCACAATGCCACCCACCTCACCCTGACTCCATACAAGCTGACCATGGTGCACTCCCTGGACACTGGATGAGGCATCTGAGGGTAAGTAGGGAGGCCCCTGAGAACCCTGCCCTGGTAGATAAACCAGGGAAGAACAACAGAGGAGTGTCAGCCGAGACTGACAAACTACAAGCTGGGTCAAGCTAAGGGAAAGCCATTCCTGGCCCCTCCAAAAAGGCACAGTTATGCTCGGTAAACAGAGTTAGCGACTGAGCAAACCAAAATATGGTATAGGCAAATGGGGGCATGGACAGGAATATCGGTCAAGCAAATATTCAGCATATTTGCATTGCACAAAAGGGTTTACAATGGTCCTTGTACTCTGTGCACATACCATCAAACAAAACCCCCTCTTGCTCCACTCAACCCTAGAAGCTGCTGGAGGTAATGCAAAGCAAAGTTTTTAGTGCTGCGATCGGTGAAATACTGGTGATGCTAGTTCTGAGGACTGCCAGCCCACAGTCAAGTTTCATTGGGGTCGATGGAATTAGCATTAGATATTTTCTAATATCAGAAGGTCCAGGTCCAGATGTAATGGTCTATTAGTGAATTTGTACACTAGACCAGGTATGAATTAGAGTTGTTGCCCTTGAATGCTTGATTCCAAACGAGTCTTCACTGTGTGAGTCACCCCATGAAGACTCATTTTGAGTCAAGGTGCTGGAGCAAGTAAGCTCCTAATTTCTGCATACCTCTGGTCTGGTGTGCACTGAATAAAATTAGCTGTGGATATATATTACTTGCCTAGACGTGATTATTCTGATGTTAAGAGGTATCCGAGTGCTGGTGCATCCTTTGTTTTCAAGCTGGAGGTAATGCACAACTAGCCAGATGTCCACAGGGGGAACACACCCACCCTGTGGTCCATGGCACCCTCACCCCAATTGTCAGCCTGAAGTTATAGAAAAAGAAATCCGGGTTCTACTGGTCTCCACCTCCTCCAATCCACCAGCCCATAGTGACAAAATCTCCCTGGTGCTAGTGATTGCACCTCTCTTCAATCACCAGACCATGTTAAGAAATAATACCTCTTTGGTGCTGGTGGTCCTTCCTGTCACCAACCCATATAAAGAAACAATACATACTTGATGCTAGTGGTCCCCTTCCCTCCACTTGCCAGCCCATGCTACACAAATCTCCCTGATTCTAATGGCCCCTCCTCCAATCACCAACACATACTACAGAAATCTCCCTAGTGTTAGTGGTCCTCCCCTCCGATCACCGGCCCATAGTATAACTAAACTCTCCTGGCATCCAGTGATCCCCCGGCACCAATCCATGGTACCTCAATTGAATGTCTGTGATCCCTGGCATCTAGTGGTGCCCCAGCCGCACTGAGCACCCACCCTCAGTCACTTTACCGGTATCCTCAACGATGCAGGTGTGCATACAGTGACTGGTGTAGTCTTCCTTATCCTCCTTAGCCAGCCACCATATGTCCAGGCAGGAAGCACATGTCTTATTTATAGGACATGGTGCATCACCCTGTCCTATAAAAAGTAATGTGCTCCTGCCTGGATATATGGCTTCTGGCTTATGAGGTGTGAGGATGGCTGTGCTGATCACTGTATGCACACCTGTGGCATAGAGGATACTGGTAAGGTGACTGGAGGGTGGGTGCTTGGTGCCATGGTGGGAGGCTGCTAGACACTGGGGTTATAGACATCTGACTGGAGGTACCATTGATCAGTGCTGGGGTGGAATCACTGGACACCAGGTGGGGTTAGTTATGCTGTGGGCTGGCAATTGAGGGAGGGAGGACCACTGGCACCAGCGAGGTATTATTTCTTTATATAGTGTGATGATCAGATGGAACTACTAGCACCAGGGAGGTATTATTTCTTCATATGAGCTGGTGATCCGATGGAGGGGACCAGTAGCACCTGGGAGATTTTTGTTGTATGGGCTGGTGATCAGAGAAAGGGGACCACCAGCATCAGGGAGGTATTATTTCTTTATATGACTGGTGAGCAGTTGGAGGGGGATCACTAGCCCCATGGATAGCCACATATGTCTGGGCCTGGGAAAGCGGAGGTATCACATCAGGATATCAACATCCTGACAGCAAACACCACCATTGTGATGAATCTCACCAGGTCGAGATCTTTTGCTGTGGTGTTCCACTGTGTGCTGACACTTGGAGTTGGTTATTTAGAGAATGGGTGGGTGTGGGGCAAAGCCCCAGGAGAAAAAATACTTTCTCCTGTTGGGGACAATGCCACCTGTCAGCATCGTTCCCATCTCTGTCGGGGTGTTGATCAACACCGTCAATATCATGACATGGAACCAAAGGCGACAGTGCCACCTAGCCTGCCTCTACTACCCACGCAAATGGGCCCATAATGGTCATGCAAATGGTCTCTTAGCATCTTGCATGCCCAATGGACTCATTTGCATTGGTCCTTGAAAACTCAGATAGTGCTCTGGTGTTTGTGGCCCACTTTGACAGTCATGTCTGGGCAGTGCTACTTTTACTTAGCTCTGTACTGACATGGCCCTGTATTCAGTCGGAGAGCACCAGTGCACTATCTGACTGCATATAGCATCCTCAGACCCTTGGACAATTTCAAAGTGAAGCACAAACTTTGCACTCCACTTTGCACTTTACTGAATATCAGGCCCTATATCTACTGCTGGTGATATCATGACCTAAGATGGCTGCTTTTGCTTAAGTCCCTGAATAGCCTGTATAGAATCTGTTTACATCCATTGGCACACGATCAAACTTTTAGCTTAAAACCATTTCATTTGAAAGCCATAGTTGTGAGCAGTCAGCAGATACCATTTTGATTATTTTGGCAGAAGCACAGAAAACAGTTACGGTCAAAAAATAGTGCTTAGCTAAAATGGGTGAGAAAATGGTGGTACCTTCTCTTTACAAGACAGTCAGGATCACAAACATCACAGAAATTAAACAGATGCTTCAGACACTTATACCAGAATTTGTGGAGTTGAGGAACAGTACTAAGAAGGTGGAAGAAAGGATGGAAGCCACTGAGTTGAGAATTGCTGATACAACATTCTTTACAATGAAGGATAAAGACACACTTCACTGCAGGCTGACAGGACACAACAGCTTGTGAGGCAGGTAGAGAAGATATGGGAAAAAGTGGATGATCTCAAGAATAGAGGTTACAGAAAATATAAGGATTGTGGGTATTCTGAGAGGGTCTGAAAGCACTGATGTGCTACTTTTACAAACTGTGCTGTCAAAGGTACTGGATAACTACTGGGATATGCTGCTTGAGATAAAGCTCACCCACAGGAATCTTGCACCCTGACCTGCTCGAGGCCCCCAGTGATCCCTGGCATACCTGCAAAATACAGCATAAAAGAGCAAACATTAAAATTTGCAAGGGAAGGGCCACTGAAATGTAATGGCCACAAAATATATATGTGTATATAAATATATATATAGCTATATAGATATATATAGATATTTAGATATATAGATATATAGATATAGAGATACAGATATATGTACAGTATATATATTCTTTGGAAAATAACTTCATTAGTACACCAGTTATGGTAATGTAATGCCACAAAAGTAGGGAAATGTGACATTAGAGTGTCCAGTCCTAACTCACCACCCCATCCACAAATAGCAAAGGAAAAAACATTAGGGTTTTGGGTCTCCAGAGTCTTGGCAAATCAGTGGTGGAGTCTTCCTTGGGGTTGTCAACCCTATTGGCCCCCCTCCCAGCCAGAAGCCTGTAGTCCAAAGCATAAGCAACAGCTCCAAGCCAGTGGCTCATATCAATACACTCTTCAAAGTAGAGAATTATGTCTCACCACATGTTGCCATCCAGTTTGTGTAGGTTTCTTCATGCAGGGCCCTGCACACCCTCATGAAGAAAAGAAGATCATGTGTGATGTTATTTGTTTAGGGAATGGGGTGGGCATTAGGGTTGAGAACTCCAAGGAAGACTCCACCACTGACTCACCAAGACTCTGGAGACTGAAAACTCTAATGTTTTTTTCCTTTTTCTGCTTGGGGGTGGGGTGGGGGAGCTAGGGTTGTAAACCCAAACTCCACATTTACCTACTTTTGTCACATTAAGTTACCTTAACTGGTGCATTAATAACATTTTTTGCAAAGTATTTCATAGAAACATTGAAAAAGAGATGGCAGAAGGAGATCAAGGCTCATCTACTCTGCCAATGTGTTCTTGGATCTGTATTTTGAGATGGTGGAATCATATCTCATTCATGCAGGGCCACAAATGCCCATTGCCAAGGGAAGACTCCATCCACCTACAGAAGTTTTAGAGTCCTTGCAGGCTCTGCAGTTCTTTTGCAATGATGGATAGGGGTATGGGTATGGATATGGATATGGATATGGATATGGTATGGATGAGGGTATGGATATGGGTATGGGTATGGGTATGGAGATGAAGATAAAGATGATATGATGTGAAATGCAGTTCTGGTGCTCCTACTTAAAGAAAGATGTTAAATTGCTGGAGGGGTCCAACACAGAGCAACCAGGATGATCCTCGATATGGAGGACAAACTCTATGAGAAGAGACTGAGATAGCTCAACATGTATTTCCTGGAGGAACAGAGTGATAAAGGGACATGATAGAAAACTTCAAATATCTGAAAGTCATAAATAAAGATGGAACAGAGGGACTTTTAAGATTCAGGAGAGGTAGGAACACTAATGGGTACAATCTAAAGTTGGAGGGTGATAGATTCAGAAGGGAAATAAGAAAGCACTATTTCATGGAGACAGTGGCGACAGGATGGAATGCATTGCCTGAGGAGTTGGTATCCTTGATGATAGTGGGCAGTTTTAAGAGGGAATGGGACATCATCTGGGAGAAGGTTGCCAATGAGGCATTGGGGAGGAGTAACAGCTAGTATGGGCATGAAATTGGATATGCAGGTAGGAGAGGAGAGCAGCTGCAGTGTAACAGACTGCTAGCTGCACACTTGAGCAGACTAGATAGACCATCATGTCTGTATCTTCTGGCATTCTTCATATGTTCATAAGAATTCATGGGGCTGTCTGGTGGGCTGCAGAAGTGCAGGCCCTGTGGTCCCTGCACTCTATGTGGCCACAGCCACAGAGACACAGGGCAAAGAGTGCAGCTGTCAGCAAATGCCTAGGGCACTCTGGACACCCAAGGAGAGTAGATATGTTGGGCCTTATGCCAAGAAAACATTTGTCTTCACTATATGGTAGCTGGGTCCATGTGGACAACCCTGCATGTTTCATTTCCTGGCTGGAGGAGTGTCACATAACAGCGCCATCCCCACCCTCACCCCATCCAGCTGGGTTACTGATCTCATCACTGAACTTAGTTCACCAGAAAGGGATCACAAACCATACCCGCTAGGGTCAAGATGGGCACTACACACAAAGTTTAACAACAATTATATTGTATATTTTTCAAGATACTTGTTTTATGATTTACCTGATAAACATGGTATGTACCATTTGTAGTGTATTGGGAGAAATGTCATTTCACCCAGAAATCTGAAAATGCATCTCATCCAGGATTAAAAAATGACATGTCATGTTTATGAGGTGGTATGGAAAAATGGTTATGCTGAAAGTTTGGAGTCAAAATATTTAAGTAATAATGCTTCGACAGGGTGTGTGTCATGCTGGGACAACTTCACGCCAGGTGGTTGGGCATGAGGCCGCGAGGCCGAGTGTGTCCAATGACTGAGGCGTGACGTTATCCCAAATGACGACACCCTGGAGGGCATTATTATATACAATGGCTCGCTGTTATACAGAATAAAAAAATAATTTTAAAGATGTTTTGTGTGAAGAAATATGTTTGTTTCTTAAGAGAAGATGAAACAATCAATAAGATGCTCAGTAAAAAATCAATAAGATGCTCAGTAAAAAAATCATCTGCAGATTCACAATGAGGTTGAGACTAGACCTGTGATGTTGTACTGATTAACATCACGGGTCCAGCCCAAGACTGACCAATCAGAGTCCAATATTTTTCTTGCCCTAGTATAATTAAAATTAGTGAAGTTATGAGTGAACATTGAAATACTGCAATGTTCACTCATAACTCAGCATTCTACCTTGTTTGTACATCAAATTTTTAGCATAGACTTTGAATCTGGTAGGTGAAAATTTTCAGTTCCCCACTGACAAGTCTTTCTTACCAAAATGTCACTCGCACCATATGTGTGAAAACACAATTTTGCTAGGATTTGAAAAATAACAGCTGTCACACCCATGAGGTGGTGTAAAAATGGCTATGTTAATAATTTGGGATGAAAATATTTAAAATGACCAAAGTTATGAGCAAGTATAGAAAAATGTCAAAAGGTACATGCATAATTTTCTATTTTTGACATACAGGACTATTATTTTTCAACATGGCCTTTGAGGTACCACCTCATGAACAAAGGTGGTGAAAATGTTCAAATCCTGCCAAAAGTGATTTCACCAAGTGACTGCAAAATCACCTTCTGACCTGATTTGCATAATTTCACCACCACTGGTCATGAGGTGGAGTCCCAAAAGGCCATGTTGAAAACTGGGGGTCAAAATATGCAAAATGACAAAGTTATGCATCAAAGTTCAAAACCCCATTGAAATGCATTGAACCACCCTTACCTTAGTTTCTCATATTGCAGTCAGTGGTTCCAGCAGCAAAACGTGTCTTCAGTCAGAGAGTTGATCTTTGCTCTGGGACCTGTTCAGGTGAGTGAGGATGTGGGACATCTGAGAGGGTACAGGGTGGTAGGTGCTCAGTGGAAAGTTGGGGTGGGTGGTCGGATCTGAAAGGGACCATTTCTTTATACAGGTTATAAGAAACCAACCATCGAGGAATGGTTTCTTTATTACATCTAATATTAAATGCAGGCATGGTGTGATCAGAGGGTGAGGGGTGACACTAGACACCAGGAAAACAAGACATATAAGAGGATGGCGATCAGAGGCAGGGGGTACCTCTAGACACCATGCAAACAAAACCACAAGGGACAGAGTGATCAGAGGGTGGGGGTGACACTAGATACCAGGAAGCAAGAAACATAACGGTACAGTGAAGACAGGGTGTAGGATGCCAGTAGACACAAGAGAAACAAGAAACATAAGGGACACAGATCAGAGGGAGGCAGGGTGACCACTAGATACCAGGGAAACAAGAAACATAAGGGGACAGTGAGCAAAGGGAGAGGGGTGAAACTAGTTACTAGGAAACATAACACACAACAAGGGTGATCAGAGGGAGGGTATGGGTTCAACTGAACACCAGTGAAACATAAATACCACATAAGGGGACAGTGATAGAGTAAGGAGCGTGATACCACTAGGCACCAGGGAAACAAACAAATCTAAGAGAACAGCAAATGGGGGCACCAGTCGACACTCAGGGAAAGAGCTGCCCCCTCTCTCACAGCAGCCAGCAGCATGAGTTCCAGCTGCAGATGCAGAACTCAAGAACATTCCATTGTTCTCATACAGAGAACGTGGGTGAATGGTTCCTCTTGCTAAGCTGGGCACCTTGGATTTTAGAGTGCCAAGAAAAGTATTTCTGGAAAGTTTTATAAAAACAAATAGCAGAATCTCCAGTTTAGCTAAGTTCAGGTGTTTGATTTTTTTAAATATATTATTTTGATGCAGTTTCAATGTCTGTGAGTTGAAAATGAGAAAAATCTCAATTTTGTTTAACCATTCGAGAGGTATATCATTAAAATAAGTAATCGTGACCATTTTGTTTAACAGTTTGCATCAGGATGGTAACTCTAAAATTGTTGTAACTCTGGAACCAACTAATATTTTTTCATGAAACCTTCCAAAGGCACACCATTGGCATGGGCCCCTTCAACTCTGAAAATGTCATGCAAAAATTCCACACTGTCTAGGTTGTAGGTAAGAGAAAAAAATACCAAATGTTAAGTATAAAGAAACCAAATGTGTTTTTCCATTTTTGTGCTCTGTATCTCGAAAACCAAACAAGATGCCATCACACATTTTTTTACATCTTAAGACTCTGGCAGCCTGCCAAATTTTGGGCTAGTTTTCAAACAATGCCAAAGTTATTAAAATGCAAAATTGAGTTTAACATTAAACAGCCTACTCAACATTAGCTATATGGGTGCTACCACACCCTATAATATATTTAGAGACTTCTCTAATTAATTGGCTCACAGGGGGGAAAGCTCACTCCTGTCAAAAAGAACTCGTCACAATGTACCCTACAATATGAGGTACCTACAATCTTAGTTTTCACTAGTAGAGCAAGTGGCACTCATTCAAAATTCCCAGGATGCACAACATTTTATGAAGCATATGAGGCTTCTGAGAGATCCCAGATGAACACTGAACCTCAGCCACAGTGGGAGACAAGAACAGCAGGTACCACCACTGACCAGAGGCAACACAAAGCCTATAAAACCACAACAAACCACAACCCACATGAGTGGAATTACCCTCCCATCCCAACAAGTGAATCAACTGCATCACCCGAGAAGCCTGGCAAACACAAAACCTAAGAGGCAGAGGATGAGGAATAGAGACAAACAGGAACTTCTGGACACTCCAGCAAAGACAACATCACAGTAGAAGCAGCAGCAAGGCATCTGGGTGCACCTTTCCTGAATCCAGCACACAATCTGGGGAATCAGAGCTACTGTACAAGCTTCCCAGGGACTTGGAAAGAAATGACTGACAAATACAGCATAAAACCCAGTGAAGCAACTTTTGAACATGGATGTTGAGGTGGCGTTCCTCACAACTTCCAAGGAGGATATCTCACTCCAGCCCCAGCTGGGCCACTACAGTCGAGAGGGCACAGATTTTTAAACCTAATCCTACAAATATTCCTTAGCCAAATTCAATGAAACAGACCACTCGCTGATGACATGAATGTAGGGCAAAATGCTTTACCCAATGGGACACTGAGACTTTAACAGTTCTACTATCATTTATCTGTTTAGTGGCTGTTTCTCTTGTTTTCTTTTCTTCCACCTATTGTATGGGTATAAGACATTATGGGGTGATGAATTACTGAAGGGGGCAGGAAACATATCCTATTGTTACCTAGCATTGCACAGCAAGTGGAAAGGATCCAAATAATATGGGGAAACATTGTAATGTCTTACAAGAAAACAGTAATACAAGGAGGTTGCATATGGGAATGTAGGGGCTTATTGAAAGGACTAAACAGGCTAGCAGGGGCAGAGAATTGACACATTGCCCACAACACTAGCTATGAACTCAGTAATTCATTGGAATAGTGGGATCAGAATCCCACACAATTGGTACCCATTCAGCTAGTACCAAGTAACCTACAATAATACTGGTCATGTGATCCCCAACTCACTCCATCCACTGGTCTTGAATAGCAGTATTACCCCTCATACACCCACCTTGGCCACAGTCATACCAATCAACAGGAATATCCCCAATGAACAAAAGGGAGTTGAGGCTTTTATGGCAGCTAGCTGAAGGAGGACAACAGGAGAAGTGCAGGAATGCTCCATCACTCAATAATTACTAAGAGCAATACCATACTGGTGAGGCAGGTATATTCTGCAGCTCCAGTGCAATGAGAATGGGAGCCATTCTGGCCTCACTGCTCAAGCAGCCAGTATAGCATGTGACATCCCTGAGGAGAAAAGATGGAAAATGGACATGTCCTACAGTTGCAAGGTGCTGTAGTGAAGGGAGTGCTCCATGCCCTCACTCCTGGAAGCCACAGCCATCAATTTTGCCATACACTACATGCTCTTCCTCTCACCCACTAAACAGTGACTTCCTCACACCTTCACATCATTGCAATAGAGTAGCAAATGGTTAGGGATGTAACATGGTACCCATATGCCACTATATTATCCCCATCCCCCAGGAAGGGCATCTCACAATACCCTGGCATCACCAAGGACGTGGCCTAAGATCCAATGCCAGAACAGTACTAGGGTGTCTAGACTTACTGCACTAGAAAAAGACTAAGTACCATACTAAAAGGAATAAGGCTAGAGCCAGCATAGTGACACCACTTGACACTCTAAAGTACAAGAATCAAGAATGGTGTAGAAAACAAAGCTATCTACGGGATGGGCTTGGGTGGATATAAACCACTTGCCCACACAAAGGGCCCACCAGACAGTAAATTGTTATAGATCAGCTTTGAAACATCCTAGGAAATGATGTTGAAATGCAACAGAAAGACACAGGCACAATTACCAAAACAAGGTTCAGACGATATAGGCAGATGTTTTGAGGTTCTATCCATGCTAAAGTTTGTCTTTATGAAAAGGTAATAAAATGTCTTATTCTGTTGATAATATATGTAACCTGGAGTGGTGGAGCTAGCTGGTAACTTGAATGGCAGCATAGATTATGAAAGCGCACCACCAAGGGAGAAATTCCTGTCATCCACCAAAACAAGTTCAAATGCCCTGATATTGTATGCATATGTGTTTGCCTCAGACCAACAGCTATTGAATGATGCTTTTGTGACTCCCTTCTGACCCGACAATGTTACTTTTACCTATTGCAAAAATCAGAGTACTTTACAATGCTGTTGCAACATTGGGCCTGCTGACTCCTTTTTTCATAGTGAAGAGCATGGTACACCTATAATTACAATACCTAGGAGGGAAAATGGTAAGAACTAACTTTTACTACTCTCTTATATCTTGGGCAAGCTATACTTCGACTGACAAAAAAGGAAGGAAAAGAAAACATAAAGACACAAGCTCATGTGACCTGCTATTCAAGTGTATAATAAGAACACTTCCACCTACATAGTCTTTATTTCTCTCATATATCTGATAAACAACTTTTCTGCACATCACACTGAAAAGGCACATTGTCAGCTCAGGGGAATCCTATTAAATTTGATAGGGTGCAAATTGCAACTATGCTCACCCAAATCCTAAAAGACACTATGAAACCAAAAGCCACTACAGCTCAAATCAGCAAAGACCTGGCTTCTTTAGGGCAGAGAGACCTATGGCTTATCAAAATTGTTGCAACAGGAAGGTACTGTCTATACTTCCCAAGGAATTCTTTAAGAGCATGATCAACACATTAACTATCTATTACCAGAAGTTGGCGACCTGGAAGGTCATGCAAGAAATAATATCAGAATAATTGGATTTCAAGAGGATGCAGAGGCGTGGCGCTAGCTTTCATAATGGCAAAATACCGATACTGCTGCAGGCTTCAAACTTCTCACCTCCAGAACCTAAGAGAGCCCATCATTCTCTGCCCCTTAGCTGAAGTCAGGAGAATGGCAGCCGATACTGTGCAAATATTTGAGATCTGCAGTAAAGAAAAATGTGTTCCAAACAGCTAGAGAAAGGGGCCCTCTTAAATGGGAAGGTCATATTATCCAGTTCTACCAAGATTTCTCTCCTGAGTTATATAGGACATGCAGAGCACATGCTTTTGTTTGACAACACTATTTCCAACTAGGTATTCCTACCTCCCTCAGGTATCCTGCCCTACTTACAGTAGATAACAAGTTAGTGAGGCATGTGTTGTATTTAATACTCCCATGGATGCTGAGCAATACTTAATACAGCAGTGGGCCAATGCCAAAGCCACAACTTTGTCACTCCATACATCTGAGAGCAATACAATTTTGCCCATGGACAATTATCAGGAACAATCTGACCTGGCTACTGCTCTGCTTAATAGCCACCAATAAATTGCAGACAAGTGGCATCAGGCCACAGAGGGAGGCACAAAAACTGAGCTCTCCAATCTTAATTGCAAAAATCTACCAAAGAAACAACACTCACGAAGTAGGAATCAAACATACCCTTCGTCTGATGCCAGTAGCTGCTCTTCTGCTTTTTCCTGATAAAGACACAAAACAGATTTGCAGCACTAAGAGAGGCTTCACCATTGGCCCCAACTACTTACACAGTAGCTACTAGGGAATGCTGCTTGCCCCTAGTCCCCAGCAGCAAACCAAAGACAACTGGACACCAATTTCTACCACATGGGCAGATTTATTTATTTATTGAAATGTTTCACTAGGAAGTACGCTGAGCAACAAATTGACCTGGGGGTAGGGAACAATGGAATAGAATACAGAGAAATGTTACAATGTTGGAATACAATTTGCTTACTTGCATACAATGAGAACAGGAGGGATTACAGGTGGATAACATTGGCTAGCACTGCATCAGTTAAGTTTAGTAGATATGAAGACACATATAGCAAATTGGTAACAGTTGGTGACAGCTGGTAACACTGGAACACATATAATAACTTGGCAACAGTATGTAGGTAGATGGTAAGGATCCAATAGTAATTGGTAGCCATTAGTGTAACATAGATATTCAAGATTTACAGTGATTGGAGTAAAGAGAGAAGAATGGAAGCGGGAACGAAAAATTGTGGAGGGTAGAATGGAAGAAGGAAAGAAAATTTACAGAGAGACGCAGACAGAACATGATTTTTGAGGCAAATAGAGATGACAGGGTGGACTAAAGTTGCATATGAGAGGGTATAGGGGTAGGTTATAAGTGCTTAATTGAGTGTAGGGGTTGGCCAGTGTTAGGCTATGTTAACCAGAAGGGGTAGGAGGAGAGGAGATGTAGAGGTGGCAGGGTGAAGAGAAAGAGGTATTGTAGGTGGGGGTATCCAAGGGAGGGAGGAGGAATTTGAAATTCAGCAGTGTCCTGTTATCCCTATCTGGGCAGGGTGGTGGACAGCCCTACTGGTAGGACACTGCTTATAGGCGATGAGAGTTATTTATATATATACTGATGCAAGAGAGGGGTGTTGAGGGAGGGAAGTTGTGGGAGGGTAGCAGGGTCAACTACAGTAGGGGTAGTACCCACAAGTGTGCTGGGTGACTCTGCCTGCACAAGGCAGTGATCTAGCGGTGACCAAGGGAGTGCAGTAAAAGGAGAAATAGGGGAAAGGGGTAAGTTGTTGCCCACTGTGTGCTATGGATCCTGCTTGCACAACGGTGATCGATTGTTCACAGGAGGGAGATAGATTAAGGGTAGAGAAAGAAGGGGAGGAACACTTTAGGAGGAGGAAGAGTAGGGGACAAGGAGGAGCACAATCAGAGGGAAATAGGAGTGTTAGGGAGTAGGCATATGAGCCTGAGCAGAGGTCAACTATAGTGGGGAGGGTAGTACCCACCAGCGTGCTGGGTGACCCTGCCTGTACAAGGCAGTGACTGTGGGGGTGAGTAAAAGGAGAAATAGGGAAATAGGGTAAAGTTGTTGACCACCACGTGCTATGGATCCTGCCTGCACAAGGTAGAGGTCGAGCTCACAGGAGGGAGATAGATTAAGGGTAGAGAAAGAAGAGGAGAAACATTTTAGGAGGAGGGAGAGTAGGGACAAGGAGGAGGAGGGCATGATCAGAGAAAAATAGGAGTGGTGGGGAGTAGGCATGTGGTAATATGGGCTTAGGGGATATGGCAGGGGATTAGGGAGGGTCATGGCAGGCACAGGAAGGGGCAAGGAAGTTCTTGAGGGCAGCGTTAATGGGGTAGCAAGAGGATGAGTGGTGAATTTGAGGGGAATGAATTCCAGATTTTAGGGAGGTGATAAGACAACTCAATTGGCCAATAAGAGTGGAGCATGGGACCACCAGGGTTCATGAGTCAGTAGATCTAAGGGAGGGAAGGAGAGATAGTGGTTGTAAAGGCAGGGAGATGTAGGAGGAAGTTCACTCAGCTAGTGCTTGGTGGTGAATTTTGTGCAGTGAGAGAGATGTGGAAGAACTGCCTGCAGAATGGAAGCTGCCCCAACAGTTCCAGAACAGACCCAAACCAAATTCTACCACAGGACCCTCTGACATGAAAAATCTGATTCCTTAATATAGTGAGTAACACATTTATTTATTAGATGTGATGGCAACCACTTTCCTTTTTCTCTCTGAATATATCGGAAATCCAGCAATTTTAGCAGCCTTTTAAACTGATGTTCAGTCTGTTTTCTTTTGCTGAGACTGAATCTCTATGGTGGTGAGATCCCATGCTGAGCAACAACTAGTGATGGAACTATATATGTGCAGGTATAGTGCTACATTTCTGTTTTAAACTGCCCTGATACAGTACCATCCCACTGGGAAAAGATCCAATACATGTTTGTTTACAGTTCAAAAAATATATTTTTATCATATGTCTGCAGTATATGCAAAATATCCCAAATTGTCAAGTTGAAATATCTGATTTATTTGCAGAATATATGTGACAAATATATTCGATATATATCAGAAATATATTTTCATGATATATTTCTTATAGCTACATAACATGTATTTACATATCTGCTTATATATCTTTAATATTTAATAAATATACTTTTTATGTACAGTAGTTGACAAATATCTAAAAGATTTTTAAATATATGCTTTGTAAAATATCTTAAAATACCCAGACAAAAGACAATAGATTAATCTTGATGTAACATATCCTTAACTGTACATTTGATTCCTCTTATTAGTAACCATTTAGATATCTATAGTGGAATTATCATTTAATGATACACCTTTAACACAGACTTACTTATCCATTTATGCTTATACATAGGACTTACCTCTTGATCTCACAGTTCATAAAGGCTCAAATTGGTATTTATACCACCCTCTTTGGTTCCCTTTTATGTTGGAGTGAGTTACTACTTGTACCTGTTTTTACTCTTTACCTTTTCCTCCGGTCTGTAAGCTAATGCTGTCAATTCAAAATTGTCTTCTGACCATCCCTTAGGAAACGACCCAATGTCCAGACCAGTTCTTTATATGTACAAAAGGCAATTATTTATTTACACCACTATACCATGTTACATATAATTCAATCAAAGCATCAAACATAACAGTTTCATTTATTGTCCATATAATTTCCAATTCAATCTTTCATTAAATTCCACAGCAGTCCCATTCTTCTTCACCTTATCAACTCCTTACTTCCTAAGGTCCAGATCGTCCTTGACCCCACCACCATCAACCAGTACTCCCTACACTTCATTTTGCTAGGCCTGGATGCCCTGAAACCCAACCCTAGCCCCCATCCCCTTCTAATCATGTCCAGGTGTTTGCCCCCTGGCCTGCAACTTACCCCCTGCCCCCAACTGCCCTCCACCCGTTTTGCCCTCTATGTCCTTCTCCTTCCCAAGCATTCCCTTTCTCCTTCACTAAACACACCTTTCTTTAGACCTGGCTCTTTCAGCCACCTTCCCATAAGGCAGTAACTGTCCACCTGCCCGAGACCTGCAGTCCAACCATAAACTTGTTTCCCAAGCCTTTCCTACCTCTATTCCCTCAAGACCATACCCATGATGTACCGGGAGGTAGGGTGGGAAAAATGAAAAATCCCATCAGAAAGAAGGAGAGAGCTACCAAACCTGGCCTTATAAATGCCTCTCAGGACCCTGGGGAAAGGACCCCAGGCCACACACCCTGGCCAATCCTGTGTCCCTACAGGTGTATGCATCATTCCCTGCAACCTACCAATCATGATTTAACCTGAGCCTTCCCTTCTTCCACCTGCATGTCAGCTCTGACCTCACCAAACTCCACCTCCCTTTTCCTATCCTCCCTAAGATTCCTCCATCCCGCCCCTCCTTCCCCCACCCCAACCCACTCTCCCCAGCAAACTCCATCTCCTTGGTGATGTCATCAGACAATTCTGGTTGCCTTTTAATGGTAACCTTATTTTTCTTCTGACCATTCCTTAGGAAACGACCCACTGTCCAGACCAGTTCTTTGGATGCATGAAAGGCAATTATTTTATTTATACCACTGTACCATGTTACATATAATTCAATCAAAGTATCAAGCATAACAGTTTCATTTATTATCCATATAATTTCCAATTCAATCTTTCATTGAATTCTGCAGCAGTCCCATTCTTCTTCACCTAATCTGCTCCTTCCTTCTTGGGGTCTGGCTGTGTCACCTGACCCCACCGCCATCCCCCTGTACTCCCTACACTTTCTTTTGCTAGGCCTGGATGCACCAAAACCTGACTCCTAGCCCCCCCCTTCTAATTCTATCCTGAGTGCATTGCCCCCAGCCGTGCAACCTACCCCCAACTGCCCTTCCCCCCTTTTGCCCTCTATGCTCTCTCCCCTCTAAGCATTCCCTTTCCACCAGTCCCCACCTCCAGCCTGCATTGGATTGTGGGGCTCCCTACTTTGGGGTCTTTGCTGCTTCTCAATCTGAATTCTGCCAGCTGCCAAAATGGCAGCAAAGACAGCCATACCAGTATCTGATAGATGAATCCCATCCCCATAGGCATCCCAGTTTGCCATACAATATCCCCTTGTGCAAAATTTAACTCCCCAAGCTCTGCCATAAAATCCACCACCCTTCTGTTTAACCTTCAATTGCCCATACTTTTGTGGTGTGCTGCCATGCCCATCTGGATACTATCTGACCATACCAATTCCACCCTGACCACCACCCTGAATGGTCCTCAAGTCTGCCTTAATGGCCTGCAGCAAGGCTCCCCATGGCATGAACCCCAAGTCATTACCCCGAGGTGAATAAGAATGAACTCCAGCTTTTCCCAAACTAGCCTGAGCTCCTCCATCAGAGGAACCAATCTGGGCCCACTGCATTCCCTGGACCTCTTTCCAGCAAACCTGTGGGCCTCTGAGGTCCTTTCATGAATTCTTTGTGGCCTCCAACTGGGTGATATATGTCTCTCTGCCTAGTATATGAATGAGTGCCCCAAGATCACATGGTTCTCCTCCTGTTTCCACCTGCTGACGTAAGGAGACAAAATAAAGCACAGTCATTTCATGGTTTGACATATAAGCATAACAGGCGGACCACCATCTACCCAGCTCCTTTGTCTCTTCAGCGAACACCCCTCCTGGGCTAAATTCAAAGCCATCCCTATTCTGAAAGAGTGGGTGGCAAATTGTGTTAGGTCCTCCCTTTGAAAGTCAGAGCTTTTTAATAACCCTCCTACTTGGTAGCTAGTCACCACCTCCCATTACCATGTAAAACCAGGCCCCTGGCACTGAGGGCCAGATGGTCCTGTAGTTTTCCATGGCTCACACTGCACACTCCTGGTCTCCCTAGCTCACCATGATAGCATCTGTGACCCATGCCCCATCTGATCCATCTTCAAACAACTCAACCAAATGGAAAGACCCTCTTTGGTAAATTTTACATCTTCCTCTGTAGACCCACCTCTATGTCTCTTTTGCTTTTTGTGACCACTTCCCCTACCCGAACACCCTGCTGTACATCAAGCTGAACACTGCCCAAAATAGGCAGGCTTCACTGGCTGAATGCAGATGACCTCCAAGGCTCTCAGAACAGCAGCTAGGATGTCAGGCATGATGGGTTTACGTGTGTCCATCTGAGGGCCCTGCCCCTCTGCCAACCTAAAGCATGCACCTCAGCCTTTTTACTGCTGGGCTCTGGCCATCCCCTGGTCCAATAAGCCCACCCAATCCCGGCCAAGTGCACCACCATGGTTGAGTGCACCAGGCCTTTTCCCATCTAGCCACCATGAACCTCATTATCTGTTCCTCTGTAATGGGCAAGCTACCGCCATGCCCTGCTGCGATCAAACCCTTTGAAGGCTTCCCATTCACCTTGTACGCCTTCAGCATGTTGGCTGACCACGAGCTCCATTACAACATTCAGGCTCTTGCCATCTAATTTCCCACAGATGTGTTGGTTCTGGTGTTCTCCCACTTCCACTTGAGTGGCCAGCCTTCTAAACCTGCCCAACTGCAAACATGAAGGCTGTCATCAGTCTTGTTCCTGACCCCTTCCACATGCCTGGCTCTGAAAGTGAGGTTTAAACGTAGCCCCAGTAGTACCAGCTGTCTCAAAATTCTAGTCACTGTCTCCATGAAACCCTTTAACCTGCCCTTGTTGTCACACCAGAAGAGCACCTTCATGTTCCACAGAAACACCCCATACATCTATGGGTACCCAGATGGGAAAAATCTCCAGCAATGTGATATCCTTAAGTAGGTCCCTCTTCTGCCAGCTGTCCAGCCAAGCCTCAGATATCCACCTTCCCCATAATATGCCCCATGCCCAGCAATCCAGAGGCTCTGTATATAACTGGATGGCATTGCTGTCTGTCCAGTCATTCTGCCAAAGGTAACGCCATTATACTCCCCTAAAAGGTGTCCCATACCCTCAGGTCCTCCTTCACACATTGTTAATATCTGCCCAATAATGCAGTCTCTTTACCTTCCCTGTAGCATGCACAACCACCACGTGAATGCCCTACCAGGCCGATGGCCTGACTGGTGAAGTTCAAGTGCCCCAACAATTGCTGCACTACCACCAGCGCACGCTTCTTCTGCCCACTACCTGGCCCAGCAGCTCTTTGAGCCTCTGCACCTTTCCTTGAGGTAGGCAGAAGCATCCCCTTATAGTGTCAACTTCAATTCCCAAAATTCCAGCGCCCTGGCGGACCCTCCATTTTTCCTTTCACTAATGGAATACCAATTGTCACACATGACCTGAATATCCTGCAACATGACCTGTACTTTATTCTTGGATTCCTCAATCAACAAAAATTATCCAGGTAGTGTACTACCTGCTTGTGGCCATATTGTTGTCCAAACACCCACTGGACCCATGTACAGAAGGTCTCAAAAGTGGCACATGCTACTGAGCACCCCATTGGCATGGCCTTGTTAAAATAAATCCCTATCAAACTGGAACCCAAGGAGGTCCCAGTCCTCAAGCTGAACCAGCAGCAGCCTGAAGGCAGACTCAGTGTCTGTCTTTGCCAACCAGGTCTCCTGCATGGCCCTCTCAAGCAGCACCGCTGAGTCCAAAGATGTATAAGATACCACGCTGTGCTCCTGTGCTATGCCATCATTCACCGATTATCCCTCTAGGTAAGACAAGTGGTGAATAAGTCTGTACTCCCCTGGCTGTTTCCATTCCCAAATGGGAGATGTGAAATTGACCACAAGGTGGGACCGAGGCCCCTCCACCCTGCCTGCACTGATTTCCTTAAGTATTTTCTTATGGACAATGTCTTCCTTCCTCTTAACCATTGTCAAATTCTTAGCCCTCATCCCAGACCTAATGCCCTAAAAGGCTAACGTAAAACCCCATGCAAAACCCTCCCTCAGCATCACCCGTTGCTCCTGATTCAGAAACCCTTCCATCCACGCCACTACCATCTCAGACCTATTGGTGTTTTGCCAGGGAAAACCAGCCTCAGTCCCAACACCACTAACTTCTCAATTCCACCAATAGTTGGGATTGTATCCTCCTCTGTTCCCAGATCCTGGCCCCTGGCCCAAAATCCACTACTGCTCCTCCTCCTCTTTGCACCCCTCAAAGGGCTGATCTTTGACCATTTTGCAACCCAGATTGCCTATTGTTCCCCTGCATTTTAATACTGGATGCTGCCCACCACACTTTAAGCACACAGCTTAAACTTACAATTGGTCCAGTTGCAAGCTACTCCATTATATGCCCAGCAAGACTTGGCTCCAACCTGCCCCCATCTTCTTAGGCCTTCTGACACCACTCCAATTCCTGCCTGGCTGGATAAGGTTCTGACCCATAGAATTAGAGTGTGTATGATACCACCTCAGGTCACCTATTGCAGCCACAGTGGCCATACACCACCGAAATTCCTCATCCTACTACAATAAGCCATACCCTTTTGGGCCTTGTAAGCATCTAATTATGGCCATATGGGTCAATAGCCAAATGGCCATCAGGTTGCTTCTCCAACAATTGGCACTGTATATTAAAAACCCCACCTGCCAAGTGTCCAGATTTTCCCTTTATAGGTAGCTTCCTCCTCTTTGTGACCAACCACTGACAGTGTCACTGCCATCTCTGATTTTCCAACCGTTTCTTTCTGCTCATACTTTTTGGCCATCTTTTTTGTCCAATAGGCCAAATGTGTCAATGTACTCCCTTTCCAAATTTTGTCCTTGATGGAGTCAGGCACACGGTCCCCAAGGAAAACCCTGGAGGCACATCATAAAAGCTTCCTCACCCTACCCCAGCCAGGCCCGCCCTCCGGACCCTTCAGTCTTCCTCTTCTCTTTCTTGAACTCATCCAGGATTTTCCAAGAGTCCAGCCCTTATCCTCCATCCCGCCAACAAACCGAGCACATACTCCTTGAGACTACCCTCACCTGAGGATTGCCTGCTCCTTACCTGCTCCTGTGTCCAGGTTTGCCAGTACTGGTATGGGTCCTGGTACTGGGGCTGGGGCTGGCCCTCTTGGGTGCTTCCTCCTGCCCCTTTCCTTGGGGCCCTCCTGCTGCTTCCTCTTTCACTCTGCCACTTCTTCCTCTTCCCTCTTCTGGGCTTTGTCAAGGAGCACAGTATTTTTCCTATCAATGCTGCCACCTCAGCTGCTCACTGGAGCTTGGTGCAGGCTGTTTCCTGGGGGCAATTTCTTGCAAATGCTAAGACAAAAAAAAAAGGAGAATGAATACATGCAATGGCCATCCACAGTAGTCCTGTAATCCTGTCCCAGCTTCAGCAAAATTCAGTGTTTCCCACTGTAATAAACCATGCAGACCTAAAGGCCCCCCTACCCACCCCTGCCTGTGCCCCAGCACAATGGTGCCCTTCCATCCATCTGTTCCTTCATTGAGCCACATCCCACCTATCCCTGGAACAGGAAGGGTTATTCCTCCCAGAAGAAACATGGCCTATTTCAAATAACTCAAGACCTAATAAGCAGACTGGCTAGAAGTGGCTCCATGGAGGTTTCCTCTAATAGTTCCATCCTCCTTGCCACCACTGTCCTTGCACCATTCAACATAGCCCTTTTGAGAACTTCAGCACCTACCCAGCAGCCTTTTAGTGATTTCTGTATTATGATCATAAAAATCAGCACCTGCCTAGATGCAGCTCTAATAATTACTAGCAGCGGTTAATCAGTATGCTAAAGCCTTCCCTGTAAACCGCTGTGTTGACAGTTCTCACTGCTTGCCTGTCCGGGCTTTTCCTGGACTTTTACCCAGCCCATATTTGCCAATTTCATCCACTTTCCTCCTGCCTCCCTTCCCTGTGATTCCACATTTCCCCTTTGGCCTAATGCTCACAGTCTTCCAGCAGTCCTTGCCATGGAGAAAAAACAAGCAAAACTAACCTTTTCCTTTGTTTTCTCCATTTTTTTTGTTTATTGCCTTTCCCCACTAGTGATCATCTACAGATGGAGCATTCTGTCCTGATTCCCCTTCCTGTTGCCCCATCTGTGAGGCATACCTGCCATACAGGGCCCCCCATGGCCACCTTCTGAAACTCCCGACACATTTTCTTTGCAGGGCACTTCCCTGCCCATGCTTACCGTTCTTTTGCTTTTATTTAAAATAAATAGTGGCTGCCCTCCCTCCCACATGTGGTCCTGATGCATCTCAGCTAGTGTGCATATCACCCAGTGGGCCATGTGGTGATGATGTCAGATGCCAAATCATGTTGCCTTGTCTTCTGGGCCCCACAGTGCTGCAACTCATAGCCTAAACCTCTGCTGCTGTTCAAAATTGAAACTCCTGAAGTTTGCCTTCTGTTCGCTGGGCTTTTCTTGTCCCTTTTGGGTGCTATAACCAACCTTTCTGCTTCAGCCACACCACCATCATCTCCATTTTTTACGAGTGATCAGGATGCCACCACCCTGTCATGAGGGCATCCGAATTCTCCTACTAATGGAAAGCTGCCTCAGTCTCTCTTCAGATTACTGGTGCCCACATGCCAGTGTCCTAATTTCATCTTTTATCCAGGTTCCTAGCTACCGCCACCAAGTCCTCCGTTAATGCCCGCCTCCAACTACCAAACTACCACTTGAGTAGCCAGCCCAGGAATTCCGAAATCCCTGCAACAAACACAACCAATGTAACTCTGCACTCACTTTTGCAATAACCAACCACCCTTCCAACCATTACCTGAAGCAAGAAATAAAATTCAACGTGTGCCCCTGGCCAAAAATGGCCATCCAGGTTATACAACTCAAACTAAAACTCCCAGACCTGAAACCATAAGCAGCAATTAGCCAATGCCTCTGCTTGAAACCAGTCCTTCCCACTGGTAGCAACACTTCAGGCCCATCAGAATGTGGGCAGCCACATGGTACAAGGCCCCAATACCTCCGGGCCAGGCCACATGCCCACAATGTTCAAACTATGAATTAAAACAGCTAACAAGACTCATTTTAATGTGATAGAGCAGCAAAAGACAAACCAGGATAATAAACTCTCATTCTCCAAAAGCATGCAGACAATTAAATCTAGGAAACAAAAACTCGCAGGCCCAGGTCACCCTGTCCCCAAAGTTACATACCTTACCTGGTGGTGTAAACAAATCAGGAGAAATTGTCAGCCATTGTGCTGAGATCCACTCAATGAAAAATTCCAGCAGAAAGAGGGAGAGGAGAGAGCTACCAAACCTGGCCTTATAAACTCCTTCAGGACCCCAAGCAAGGACCCCTCCAAGTCGCACCTCAGCCAATCCTGCTTACCTACAGGTGTACAGAATTGATACTTCCAGCAGGACCGGCGTGGGTAAGAAGGTGTATTGTGATTCTTTTGCTTTAAAACCTTGCTTCAGACTGCTGATTTAACAGATGCATATCAGTCACTAAGATCGGATTTTGGGGCCACTTATCATAGATCTATATATAATACTAGAATTTATTATCTTTTCACCTCTAAATATTGTAGGCCGATACAAGTTTTTATACAACCCAACAAATTCTCTGATCATCACATGCTTATTGGTGTATTTAATTTACTGACTGCTTCCCCTATCATTCTTTCTCAGGAGTCTTTGTGGAGACTTGATAGTTCTCTTTTTCAAGGACAAGATCTGGTACAGTGGGTTAATCTCCTTTTTCATGCTAGACTATCTGTTCTCTGTCTTTATGATTCACTTTGGAAATGGTGGAAAGATATTAAATCTGAGCTGAAGTCCTTTTTCCTGAGAGAGGGGAAACAACAGGTTACAGATAGGTATATACAATATTTAGGTTATAGGGACCAGTTATATAAGCTTTTATCTTTATCAGCCTCCTCTTCTGATTCTTATTCCGCATAGATAACTAATATAAATAAATGTTTGTTTACCTGTCAATATGATAGAGCCCAAACTCTACAAATGGAAATGAGATATGGTACAGTACATCTAATTCACCTTCAGTGGACCCTTTCATGGCATGTAAAGATAGATTGCATGCTACAGTAATGTCAGGGCTTTCTGATTTTGATGGACATATTGTTACTTTGATTTCTGGTATGCACTCTATTGCTCGATCACATTTGAAGTTGTTATTTGGTATTTCCCCGGTTGTGGATAAATCCTTAGAAGATGTTTTCAGTGCTTCAGCTCCACAGGTATCTGCCTCTTTAGCCTCAGTTTCAGTATTACCTATTACACAGGCAAAGGTGGCTTTGGCTATTTCACAACTCAAAATAGGAGTTGTTCTGGGTTTAGATGGGCTTACTCATGAATTTTATAAAACTTTCTCTGGGGATTTAGCTGCAGTTTTGGCCTCAGTATATAATAGTATTCTGCAGGATATGGAAGGTGATTGGGATTTTGGGATGGCAGTTTTGAAGTTTGTTTATAAAAAAGGGGACAGATTTTCTTTGGATAATTAGAGACCGCTGAACCTCCTAAACACTGATTATAAGATTCTGACTAAAATTCTAAGCACCAGATTGCAGAAAATGGCACAAGAAGTTATAGATATTTCTCAAACATGTGCTATCCCTGGTAGGACTATTCAGAGTAATCTATTTTTATTGAGAGAGATTTGTGAAGCAAAATTGACATGTAAGGTCAAAGGCTTTGTCTTATTGTTGGATCAGGCCAAAGCCTTTGATAAGGTCCATCATGACTATTTATTTCAGGTTTTGAAACTGTATGGTATACCTCAACAGTTCCTTACTTGGATTGTTCATTTGTACCCTTTTTATGGATTTCGGACACAGATAAATGGTTGTTTAGGAGACTTTATTCCCCAATGTACTGGTATAAGAAAGGGGGGTCCAATTAGTCCATTGTTATACACCTTTGCTTTGGACCCAATTATCAGACAGATCAAGTGGGATACATAAATTATTGGTCTGGCCCTGTGTTCTACTTTATGCCCGGAAAAAATATCTGCTTATGTGGATGATGTGGTTTTGTTTGTTCAGTCTAAAATTGCTAGAGAAAGAGTGATACAGATTTTTCATAATTTCTCAAATGTATCTGGGGTAACTCTTAATTTACAGAAGAGTGTCTCTATTCCTTTAGATGATGATTCGATTAGGATTTTGGATGTGGGTGGTATACCGACAATAACTATCCCACACAAGATATTAGGGGTATGGTTTAATATTTCAGATGCTGCTACCTTTAACTGGGAAAAAAGATTGCTTATCTGTGAAAGTAAAGTTAGAATCTGGAAAGCATGGAAATTGAGGAAGAGGAAATGGGTCATGTTAGTGAAAAAGTTTTTACTCCCTATTTTTTTATATTTAAGTTATATTTATGCTCCCCCTACTCACCTGGAGACACGTATTCTTAGTTCCTTTTTTCAAATTATATGGGGAAGTAGGCTGAACCCCGTTAAGCAAGAGATCACATATTTGCCAGTTACTAGAGGTGGTATTGGGATGATTAATCCTATTGCTTTCTTTCACTCTTTCTTTATCACATTTTGTATAGTAGGAGACACACTACTTGTACTAATTGGGCTCTTTGGGTATGTAGTTCTCTGCAGGGAGTTGTAGATAAATGGGATATTTTACCTCCTAAAATTACATGATATTTAAGTATACCTTCCTATCCTATAGATTGTTTCAAGAAATTGAGACACTGGAAATTGCAGAGATCATGTCTTCTTCCTCTCACTAAGAAACAGATTTATCAGACAATTGCTGGTATTACGGAATCTATGCTTCTCTTCCCAGAATGTGCCCCTTCTAAAATGAAGTTTGCGTTACAGCTTGTTGTTGACAAATGGACACCACAGCATATGTGGGATGTCACATGGTTGTGTTGTCATGGCAGGCTGAATGTCCGTGGTAATTTAAAACATAAATCTTTTCAGGAGAGGTACTGCCCAAAACCATCCTGCACGTTACCTGAGGAAACCATGCAACACTTTTTTTTTTGACTGTGGAGATTCTCAACTATTCTGGAAAACTTTAGCATTTAAATGGCAATGGCCTTTTTTAAGTAGAATTACTTATCAGACTCTGATACTGGGCGACTTTTCTGGCATATGAGGTAAGTTTCATAGGAGTACTTTGAGGGTTATTTTTGCTGTTTGTAAATATTTTCTTTGGCATGCCAGATGTTAATATGTTTTACAAGGAATTCACTCAACTCCTCAGACTATTATTTTACAAATTGAAAAGGCTCTTTCTGACATTATGGACATAGAAAAGAACAGTTTACCGAGAGCCCATTTTCAACTGTTGTGGAAATATATTACTTTTCTTACATGAGATATTTTATGTTTTCCTTCAGGATATGACATTTCCTTTGTATCACGCTTTTTCATTTATTGTCTGATGTATCTTGTATATTCCTTTATGAATTGTATTTTTATTTCTCCTTCTTTGATTATGTGTTGTTTGATTGTATGTTATTTTTTTGATGTTATATTTTTGATTTCTTAATAAAAATTCCCCTACTCTTTTCGATAAGTGCCATGGGATCTTTAACATCCACCTGAACTACCACGAATCCAGGCAGATGGGACCTCGGTTTAACGTCCCATCCAAAAGACGGCACCTCAGAAGTGCAGCACCCCTCTCATGCTGCACTACAGTGTTAGTACTGGGATATTAATCCAAGTGCCAGATGTGGGAACTGAACCCACAGCCCTCTGATCTCCCTGCCTCAGAGGCGAGTGTGCTACCTACTGAGTCACTGACACTCCTTCACACTGGCATTCCTGGTCTATCATACTGTAATACTGCTATTTTGCACCAACATATAGATGTAGGCACCCATTGTATAAGCATGAGTGCCAGGAATGTGCTTTGCTGCTAATATATGCTAAGGTTTACATCTTTTATAGGATTCTATCATGCATGATTCATTATACCTCACTATAATGCATTATGTTTGTTTTTACATATATTCCATATATAATCTACCTAATCACTGATACGATTACTCTTACGGATTGTCAGTGATTACTTTATACATTTATATACTTGTATTCTCATATAATTATATGTAGTGTGTGTTACACTTAGGCAAAAATGCCATGTGTAATAGTGGCCTGTCAGCACTTCTCTTTGTATAAGCTTCATGCTGAGAGAGACAAATCCTTTATCTCACATAATACTCATTTTGTCTCCTAAGTAATTATCCAAGGAAGACCACCTTGTTTATAATATAGAACCAACTCATTATGTTTCTCATATCCGTAACTTTGAGGTAATCTCGTAGCTATGAAGTTATCTATCATACTTGTGTAAGCCAGCTCCTCATGTAGATTCCAGAAATTCTGGAGATTT
The DNA here is from genome assembly GCA_016271365.2 of Neoceratodus forsteri. Lineage (NCBI taxonomy): Eukaryota > Metazoa > Chordata > Ceratodontiformes > Ceratodontidae > Neoceratodus > Neoceratodus forsteri. The sequence continues at coordinate 473,672,066 of CM028136.1, forward strand.
CATACATTCTTCAGGAGACTGGTGAGAACCCATCTCCTTTGTGATTTCCTCTGTCACATGCTTGGCATAAGTACTGTAATAAACTATCATTATTACTTCTGCTTGTGTGGTTGTTTCTTTGGCTGACACTGTAGACACACAAGGATCTGATTTATTTACCCCCGAGCTGGTTTCTGGGGAACATTCATGCGACCATGGTACATGTCTGGGTGTTAGCCAAGGTTACATTTTAATTTCCTCTGTAGATTAAAAGATTGGGTGAGAAATCCCCAGTGACAAGCAACTGATAGTGTCTTCTGTATAAAACTCTTTGGTCTGGTGTGTGTTCCCCAGTGCAGACAAAATAAACCTCCTACTAGATATTCAGCTCTGCATAGTGAGCTTTTTTTTCCCTCTTCTTTCTCTGTGGGAACACACAGCTGTAAAGAGATCCAAACAGACAGACTGCTTTCATTTGTAGTTTAAAATCCTAGTGTGTCCATACTCATTTAGGAGTCCACGTATGCCAAATGTTGTCTGTGTGCTCTTAGAAATTTTGGTTGCAAACGGAGTCCCTAATCCACAGACAGCTAAAGGGTTTTTCATACTGACATGTCTAAAAAAATCAGCACTGAGTTGAGGCTAGCTGCCTTACAATATCAAGCTTTCTGCCATGGTTTGGAGAATTTTACTGATGTAGCAAAAAAACAGTGACAATCCATTAAGATGTATCATTGAATACTATAGTAAATTGAAACATGGTACCAAAAGAGATAATCCTGAAGGATTACTCTTTGCAATGTTGCTTACAGGTTTTGAAGTTCTTTTAAATGAACTGTCTGTTTTAAAATCTGAAAATGTTGCTTGCAAGCAGGAAATGAGTCTGAAAAAGGCTGACCATAAAAGGAGGACAGAAGGACTGGAGTGTCAGATCCAGTCCCTCCATCTGCAAAATGAGTCTTTGTTTAAAAACTCAAGTAGCCAGGAACTGCATGTCTTAGGAGATAACTGTGAAAAGGCAGAACTTTTTAGAAAAAACATTTTTCAAACTAATGGTGTTCTGGTTAACACCAATGATACCTTACAAGTTGAAAATAAGGAACTTAGGGATGAGATGTCTGTAATAAATTCTGAGTCTGCTAAGAGAGTTAACGAGCTGGTATTTCAACACCAGACCTTGACTAAGCCGCATGAGTCATTAGGTAATTATGATAATGGCAGATAAGAAGTGGATGTTTTGAAAATAAAATATGATAGAGATTCTCTTGATAAAAGGCAAGTTTTACACAATGAGAAAGTCTTGTGTGTGGAACAGTTTGATTTTGAACACTCACAGAGTACTGCGGGGTGGACTAGAATTAAGGATAGCCACTTGTTCTGTGATTCACAAAATGGAGAATTGTTAGAGTCTCAAAATGGAGGACAGACATTTCATCGTGTTGTGTCCCCATGCCATCCCAAGATGGCCACTCATGGTCATGTAATGATGGTCATAATACAGTAACCCATGATGGTGGCGCCCACGAGGTAAGCCAAAATGGCCAACCACAACCTCATGGAGATCAGATCATGCAATCACAAGGACATGGGATTACTGCCTTAACCAAACAAAACATACCGGAGGTTTTGGGCATGACTCATAATGTTATCAGTAAGACTACTGTTTCTGAGGGACAAAAGAATCTCATTGAAAATATGTTGATGTACTTTTGAATGAGGCTGGTACGCAGCCTAAAGTTATGAAGTCAGTGGTGGATGCTGCAGCAGCAGCTGTAGTTAGCAATGTTTACTATGCTAGAATGTCCTTGGCTAAGGAACACATTGCTGTTAATTGTGTGGAATTTGATGATTTTTTTCCTACGTAATCTAACATCATCCCTCCTTGAGAGGATTGAATGTGATGTTTTTCCTAACGCTAACAGCATTGGGCACCTGCAGCCCACTAATAACTTAAGCTGTCACCTTAAAAACAATGTTGCTACCATCCAGCAACCTTCCAGTGAGGAAACCCACTTTGCATTTGATGGGGAAGGGAATAAATTTGATTCTGAAAGCCCCATGGCTGTGATATTTTCAGCATCACAGGCCACACTGGGGGAATACAGGTTTGATTTCTGAACCAGAGCTACTTTCTCCACCCTTGATGGCTAGTGAACCACAATCCATAGATGGAGAACTATGTGCAGCTTGCACATCACTTTTCTCCACAGTGCAGGCACCCCTGATAGTGCCATCTCTGCCTGCACATGATGCAGAACCCCTTCCACCAGTGACACCTGGATCATCCTATACTGTGGCTGCAATAGCAGGTACAAGCAAGGAACAGTCTGGGTTATTCCCAGCACAGCCAATAGCAGGCATGTCTGGCAAGAAGGTACAAGATATTGTAATGTTGATATTGTCTTTTCTTTTAAGATCACTGAACATAGACCCAGCATTGGTTAATCCTAATCCAGCTTTAGGGTATCATTTTGAAACTGCTACATCAGATATAGCAATCTCAGCAGTTTTAACCCAAACATGCAATGGATACATCAGACCCATTGCTGATGCATCCCAGGTGCTCTCCCCAGTAGAGCTGAAATACAACTTTTGTGAAAGGAATATTTTGGCTTTTGGTTTCTGGGGAACACCTGACTACTTGCCTGAGAAGCACCCCATGCAGGGAGACTAGCATGTCTCTGATTCTAGCTAAAGGTGCTGCTGGGACACTCCATTCCACATCCAGCAGATTGAATTCCTCCATCAGCTACACCTCCCCTTTTACTGCTATTGTGCTGATGGCTTCCTCCAGTGCCTTATTCAGTTCCTCTCTTAGTGTTGGAGGTCTGTATATCACCCTAGTATGAACATTGGCTCTGGATCCTGTCACCAGGGTGACCCACAGTACCTCTAACCCCTACTTTCCCCCAGCTTCCTTGCATTTTGAGCACTTTGATATCTTCCCTTACATATAGCACAACCCCTCCTCCCTTCTTCCCCTCCCTGCACATTTGTAAAAGAGCCATTGGCTCAAAGGTAATAATTTCTAGAACAATAAACTAAACTAAACTATCCTTCATAAGCTGAGTGTAGCCTGGTATGGCCATATCCCAATCATGGCTGCCCATGCACCATGATTCAGTAATGGCCAAAATATCCATGTCTTCATCCACCATCATGGACTCCAGGTCTGTAATTTTTTTTCCAAGAATCCATACATGTTGCAGACATGGCCCTCCACATGTTCTTGTCCCCCTTTTACTCCCTATGTTTGTCTGCCACTTTCCATTTGTGATTGTTGACTTCCTATTTGGTTCGTCCTTCAGCAGCTTTCTATGTCAGTGTTTTGTTTTTCTTTCTTTTTTTTAACAGGAAGAGCATTTTATTGAGAAAGTACAGGATAAGAGCACACATAATTATGTTTACAAAATGACTGAATACACTAAATCAAACAATCATGTCACTGGACATATAGGCAGTAGAGTACATACCTTAGAAAAGGTCATTTGAGGGCAATTCAAGAATACAGTAATGAATCCAGAGGTATAAGCAAACAACTCAGGCAGTTTTCAGGAAAAGCAACATCTGGAATCATTATAGGGATACAGGGTGAGAACAAATATCCTTATTGGTTGGGTTCTGTGCCTCTTTGTCCCAACCATATGCACATCCTGAGCAAAGCATCAGTGATAGCAGTGCAAGGCACCATGGGTAGCAGTATGTAATTACTCACATACACTTTCAAGCCCCAGACTCAGTGCAAGGCATCATGGGTAGCAGTATGTAATCACATTCATGCACTCTAAAGCCACAAACCCAGTGCAAGGCATCATGGGTAGCAGGGTATAATGGGTAGCAGTATCTAATTACTACACTCTAAAGCCCCAAACCCAGTGCAAGGCATCATGGGTAGCAGTATGTTATTTATTTTATTTTATTTATTATTCTTTGGTAACCAGTTTAGGCCCACTAGGCACAAGTGCCTGTTTTCAGGGGTGGCCCAGGATCACTGGAGAGGTTAAGTGACTTGCTCAGAGTCACACAATATGCAAGTGGAAGTTGTGGGAATCAAACCCAGGTTTATCTGCTGGATGTATCAAGCTCATTCATAGCTCATCACTCCAACCTCTAGGCTATACTGACATACATACACTCTAAAGCCACAAACCCAGTGCAAGGCATCATGGGTAGCAGTAAGTAATTACATGTATACACTCTAAAGCTCCAAACTCAAAGCAAGGCATCATGGGTAACAGTATGTAATTACTGATATACGATGTAAAGCTCCAAACCCATTGCAAAGCATCATAGGTAGTAATGCACAATGACTTGCATACATTCTAAGTGCCTGATCCACAACACACTTCCTGCTCTTCTGGGTATGCACATTGTTGAGATATAGAATGAGAAACTGTCTGATAAATGTCAATCAGGGTTTCATAGGAAGCACAATACAGTAACCACCATGTTGAAGGTCTTGGATGACATTAACAAAGCTATGGAACTCGGGAAGGTTACCGGTGCCATCTTTGCTGACCTCTCCAAGGCCTTCGACACAATGATCATAAAATACTGTTGAAGAGATAGGGAGATTTTGGACTGGGTTTGGAGACCTTGACTTGGTTTCAAAATTATTTGATTGGACGACAACAAAGTACAGTAGTGAATGGACATCATTCTAAGGTTATAAATACTAGGAGAGGAGACCTGCAGGGATCCGTCTTAGGTCCCCTACTGTTCACCATTTATTTGATGGACTTGGGGACCTGCATCGGGGGTGCAGACTATCAGTGTTATGCAGATGGCACTGTGGTCTATACCTCTGATGTTACTGTCAGGAAGGTTCAGTTAAAATTACAGTGGACGTTTGATGAATTACAAGCTTATTTCAGTCAGTACCTTTTAAAATTGAACTCAACTAAGACAAACATGATGTTGATTGGGTTTTCTAAAACAACAGTATGACCTCATAAATAGCCCTCTAGATATCTATACATTGGAAGGTGAAAAACTGGAACAAGTAGAGGTTTATAAGTACAGTATTTGGGGTTTTGGATGGACACAATAAGATCAGGAAATGTACATGTGGCCAAGTTGATAAATAAGGTGAGGAAATGTTTAGGAGCATTATATCAACATAAAGGGCATCCGGATTCAGAGACTAGGGTAAAGATAGTACAGTCACAAATCCTCCCAATTTCATATTATGCAGATATTGTGCATGAGTACAGCACAAAAGACAAGCTTACAATATTGGACACATTGTACAAAAATGATGGCACAATTTTTTCTAAATACCCCCTATGATCCTCATGGATGCACATTATATAATCAACTAGGATGGACCTCATTACATGAAAGGTGTCAGTTACATAGAATACTGTTTGCATTTAAAAGCAGATGGAGTGATGTTCTTCATTATGTGTTAGAGCATTCAGAGTATAGGGTATGGAAAGACTCTTTAAGATATTCAGATTTGCTGGAATTGGTAACCCCTAGATCTAACACATTGAGATCTGCCTATTTCTCTAGTCATATGATTCCCCACGGATGGAATTCTTCACCAGCTAGATTTCATTTGAAGGGTGAAAAACTGCCATCACACGCTGTTATTAAGGATTGGTTCATGACTATTGTATCTTATTGTGAAAGATGTGAACATTCTAAAGAGGGGGTTACTTAGGGGTAATTTGTGCACTATATTGTGATAAGTGTGCAATTTAAAAACTGTATTCTTAATTTAGATCCTCTTAGATTGCTATGTGTTATGTATTTTGTTGTGTATTTGTATAGAACTTTATTTCTAATTTTTTACAATGGGACATCATTGTAAATGTGTTTGCTCAATGATATTATCCCAAATAAATAAATTTCAAACTTCATGTGCAGAGGGTCAGGAAAGCCACAGAGTTCCCTTGGTGTACACTGGTGGGACACTCTGTGGCATCCACAAAACAGGATGTGTGCCCTTCTCTGCAACTGCTGTCAGGCTGAACATGTGGCTATGTGATAGGATGGAATGAGACAGGCCAGGGGGCATGGGTGTCAATGCACAGCATCTAGAAACTATATTCCACTGTGCAAAGTGCCAGTGGAGGGGGAGTACACTATGCAACCCTAAGAACTGCATTAGTGGCTAAGCACCTCCTCCAAGCAAACACATCATTGTTCCTAGGGCTCAATGGACTCTGTCTTCTCCAGACCCCAGCTCTAGGATCCTCTATGGTGGGCTGGAGCATCACCAGCACTGACCAGTTTGTTTTCACAATCTAAAGTGACTCCACTAGAGCTATGTTCCCAATATTCCCTGCTGCCAGCCCAGGCAGGGATCCACTTGTTGACCATCACAGACATCTGATTGGATGCCAGTGGTCCAGACCAGTTCTACCAACCCCTGCTGCTCCCTACCCCTATGCATTGCTAGTGTTTTGTTTTTCTAACTTTCCTGGCTGCAGCTTGTGCTTTCTTGTTTTCTATCAGTCAGCTACTCATGTTGCACTCCTGTCATCATTTAACTCCTCTGTTTCTTTCTGTTTTAGAACATGGTGTGCTTACTAGTTTCCACAATATGTGCTACCTATGTCATTCTGCTGTTTTGGCTTGTCCTATTTCAGGCTTTTTATTTTGCTGTTCATACCAGGCCACTTGCAAACCTCTCAGTTCCCCAGCATTCCTCCTCAGTTGCTTCCACCTGGCCTTCAAGCAAGAAAACCTCTCCCATTCTTGCTCTGTCATTTTAGCTAGTTTAATTAGTCAGTATGCTTCAGCAATTACCACCTTAATCTTAGCATTACACAGTTTCCAACCTTTCCTCATGAGGCTGGGTTTTACCTCTCATTTTGACATTTGATGTATGTTCAGATTTTAATACCTTTTCAGTTGTTATATTTTCCATCAATATCAATCATTCCATTCAGCATTCATTATTTAGTTTGATTCTCACCCTCAGCATTTGCCATGTGGGTAGACAGCTCTGCTCACCTTGAAGTCCACATTTTGAGGCTGATTCTCTCTTACCATGTGAGGACCCTTCTCTGTAAGCTGATTGTTTCTTGTTGCACCTCCCAGCAGTCCTACTGGGTAATAATATCCAGCACTTAGGGGGAAGCTTTAGCCATGCAGACCTTCAGTTGGTGGCACATCAAAATGTATCATTTAAGACTTCAGCTGCCAGATGATGGGGCCCTAAGTCCACAGGAAATTCTTTATAAATGCAGACCATGTTAGCAGCACCTCTGAAAGCTATTCCCCCTGTGTATGCTTAAATTCCACCTAATCTCATTCCATTTCCCCTTACTTTAGTTCCCATTCTAGGATAGGTCTCCTCACAGTCTTGAGGCTGGGTGCTAGACTTTCAGCAGTCACTCTCCTCAACCCATGCTTTCATGGGTGGGTCTCCATTTTGGGGAACTTCCTTTAGCTGCAGAGATTGGTTTGTGGCACCATACAGCATTATTCCTTTAAAGGGATAGAGAGAAAGTTATCCCTCCTAAAAACATCCCCTGAATTTCAAACTCCAAATTAGCATTCCGAGCTGTCACAATAAGAAGTTCTCCTGCCATCAGAGATGGTAGTTAAGGCTGTGGCTCTCCAGAGGCTTCCTCCACATGTTTTTTTTCTCTCTTCTGAGTGCTGAAAGTCATAATGTAGTATATGTACTTCAGGACAGCATTTAACCTAGAAGCCAGTTTCTGCTATGAGTTGGAGTTGGATGGTGGTGCTGTCTTGTCCTTCAGTCCTGCCATTCCCCTCTCTCCCTATGGAACACATGCCTCTGTCTGCTATCAGTTACCAGTTGGTGCCAGTCATTACTCCAATCAATCTCCGTCTGTTATCAGTCAGCATCAGATTCTGTCAGTCAGTACTCTACTCAGTCTCTGTGTTAGCTACCTGCTACACAGTACTTTTGAATTCCCTTGTAAGCTACTTTTGCATAAAGGAATTATGTTCCCTCAGCACCTCTAGAAGTGAAACCCTCCTTGTGTAGGCTCATTTGCCTTCACAGTACTTTGAGAGGGTGGTAGTCCCCCATAGGACAGAGTGTGAATGATCAAAGTATTCAAATATAATAATAAAACAACACAGTATTTCAACTTCCTTCAGACTAGAAACAATATTGTACAAGCATAACTCCTCATTAAGTTGCATACTCTCATTGAAAACAAAAGGTATGCCTACTGTTCAACGGGTGGGAACTACTAGCCACACACCCCTTCCTGAGCTATTTAAGCCAACTTCATCCAGCCTCATTTTGAAGCATTGTTTCTTTGCCTTGCCATCCTCCCCTCATTCTTCAACAGTGCATCCCTCTCATTGGGACTACTTCTTATGGTACCTTTAGCCTAAAGGAATTATGTTCCCATGGCATTTCTGGGGTAGAACCCTCCATAACAGGGTTCCTTTGCCTTCACAGTTCCCTGATAGGGTGACAGACCCCCATGGGACAGAGAGTGCAAATGGCTAACGTATCCACATATAGCAGTCAAATAAAACAGTCATTCAACAACCTTCAAACTATTAACAATTTTGAACAAGCATAACTCCTCAAAAAGTTGAGTATGCCCATTGAGCCAAATTTGCACTTTGCAAACTGATGCTTCAGATGTACTGTAGGAAGCCCTATGATAAGTTCAGACTCAAGGCACAAACACTGGTTTGATGGTACTAAGTTATTTTGCACAGTGTCAACACTTTAAATAACTTGTTTAACTGGATGCTTAAGTACACTAAGCAGGCAGTGGCCTATCTGTTGTTTTAAAGTTGGGAGGACTTAAACAATTCAGTTGTTTGATTTGGGATTGCCTGTTTGTCCTCTGTTCTTGTTCCAGTCTTACAAGTCAGCAACTCCTCTCCCCCACCCAGTTTCTCAGATCCCACCCACTTACCTGATCTCCATGTGGTAGATCAGTGGGTCCACTATTCTGGCCAAGTTTCAGTGCAACCACTGGCATGTGTGCTGCTGGAGCTATAAGGCCACAGACAGTTGCAAACAGACCACATACCAGGAGGTGTGCACTATCCATGATGCTCCCTTTGGTGCCTAGAGGTGGGGCAGGAGAGCACTCACCACATGATCCTAAGAATGCTGCAGGCTTCTGTGGTTGCTTCTCATGTCCTTGATGCTCCCATTGGGGCCTGGAGGCAAGTGGGGGAATGCCGACTGCACAGTCATGTGAAACCCTTGGCTACAGTTGGGAGAACATTAGGGAGATCCCACACCACATGAGTAAGCATTCAGCCTCTCCCAGCTCAATGTGGAGTGGACAGCTAATGGGGTTCTGGTGTAATGCAGTATGCACAGGCTGGTGCAGGAACATACCACACCATGCATGTTATTGTCTGGGCCTTGCTGGACTGACCACCAGTGGCACAGGTCCGACCATCAGAATTCTTCTGCTGTCCCTGATTGGTCTAGTAAAAATAAATATTTGAAAAAGTGCTATTTTGAGAATAATAAAAAAGGTGAATAAATGAGCTACAATAAGTACCTAGGTGCTCAGAGCCTCAGCAGCCAGCCCAGGAGTTCATCAGCAGTGAGCAGGCATTTTGAATTCCCCTTCAATCCCCATAGCAGCTTAGAACCTGGCTCTATAGATTGCAATGTGGTTAACTGGCAGCTATTCAAGTTTGTATTCATATCGCTCAACTTCTTGTCATTGTTCAGCTAGATTGATGGGTAGAATAAGGTTTGTTTGTGTTGCCTTTGCTGCTGTACCTACTGGGCCCTACATGCTTGTTCTTTGCAAAGTGTTCTTGCAGTATTCCCATGCTGTTGGTCCAGGTGGTGCCCCACTAGGAAGACAAAAATCAGTTTCATCCCCCCAACCTGGTTCAGTGCACATAGATAGTTTGGCACATGAGAAAAGTGAATGGTAAAATGACCAATATTGCCAGTTGCAGCTTTGTTTCTATATGCCAGGTAAAGGAAAAAGTGAGACCTGCTTTAAGCAGTTTTATGCATAGGATACCAAACTGCCAGACCCACTAGAGGGTAGTGGATGCAGCACCACTTGGCCTGGGCATTCTGGCAGTGCTGCAGGATTCAGTTTGACAGCTGACCACAGAGGGTGTACATGCTCACTTGCATTCTAGTTAAAACAATATTATAATATACTGATGCGGTAGTCCCAGTATAGTTAGGTTGACCAGCAGGTTTTATGTTAAACCCCTAAATTTGCATCTTAATAGCTTTGGTAGTGTTTAACAAATTTAGCTGAAATTGTGCATGCATTATCTAGTAGGCAAGGTCTAACTATGTTGAAAGTTTCATGGTGGTGTCTGTGCAGTTTCTTAGATAAGCATATGCCATTTTCCTGTAGATGTCTATTTTTCCCTATATTTAACATGGGTTTTTGGATTTGCTCTCAAGTACTGCCTACATGAAATGCAATTTTTTTCAAGAACTTTCAGGCTAGAAGTATGCCCTGCCAAAGTAGTTTATTTGGAAGGTTTTGTGAAAAAATATTAAAGAGTTCCAGAGTTCTAAGAATTTAAAGTTTTTCTTTTTCTGTTTTGAACATGCTCAGTAAGCACTTTTTTTGGATAACATTCTAATATGACAAGAACATTTTCATATTGCAAGACTGTTTTTGGTTTCTCACTACTTTCTTCTCACAGCATGAAAACACTTTTTTGGTTCGGGATGGTTGCCATTTTGTTTTTCCCCCAAACTAAAAGACTTGGAAAATACATAAAAATTATGTAATTTAACAAAAAAAAACAGAAAAACACCTGAACATAGCTAAACTGAACCTGTTCAGCTAGATTCTGGTGTTTGTTTCTTTTAAAACAAATGGCCAGAAATACCTTTTCTGGGCACCTTGAAGTCAGGGTGCCCAGCTTAGTGAGAGGTGCTGTTTACCCACATTCTCTATTTGACAACAGCAGACTTTCTTGAATTCTGAAGCCACAGCTGCACTCATGCTGCTGGCTTCAGTTAAAGCACTGCTATGATGATCATCTGTTCTCTCTGTCTCTGTCTGGTTGTTTATCTACAGTGATAGCCAGAGACATTGCAAGCTATTTCAGATATTTTGTGAAATTTCTGAAGAGTTTCTCTCTGCTACCCCTACTGTTTAAATGCAAAAGTATCAGATATTTCTAGAAATATCACAGAAATTTCAGGAAATAGCTTGCAGTGTCTGTGGCTACTACTGTAGCTATCTGTCTGTCTGTCTGTCTGTCTGTCTGTCTGTCTATTCAAAATATTTCTTATGTGGACTGGAATGACCCTTCCAAATGCTGCTTCTTTCTCCCCCTCCCCTCCCTTCCAGGCCACCCCCCCATACCATTGTTTCTGTATTTTTTAATATCTATTATAAGTGGACCAGGGTGCCCACAATTGGTACCAATTCTCTTGACCCCACCACTCCTCATGGTTGCCTGTCTTTGTTTCCATTATGTACATGGTGGCACTAGGGTGCCCAACCCCAGTGCCACTGAACATGAGCCTGGCAATGGGGTGCCCAGTCCCTAGTGTCAGAATGTGACTGTCCCCTTGAAACAGAGAAAACTGTCCCTCTCTGATTATTTTTAACCTGTGTTAAAGAAAAAGGTACCATTCGCAAGTGACCCACCCCACACACCCCAACCCAACTGCCCACTCAACACCTACCACCTCACACCCCCAACACACCCTCACTCACCTGAATATGTCACAAGATATAGATCTACTCTCTGATCAAAGACATGACTTGATATTGGAACCAGTGAATGTGATATGAGAAAATAAGATGTTGTGAAAAAATGGCTATGTTGAAAATGTCAGGTCAACATATTGAAATTAACAAAGTTATGAATCAGCATAGAAAAATTCAATATACACATAACTTTATTTTTACATATTTTGACCACAAAGTTTGAGCATAGCCTTCTTAAGACCAACTTATAAGCAAGGGTGGTAACATTTTCAAATCAAGCCCAAAAGATAACTTCACAAAGTGACCTGAAATCACCTTTTGGGCCAGAGTTGCACAATTCCACCACAACTGGTCATGAGGTGGGGTCCCAAAAATACCTTGTTGAAAATTTGGTGTAAAAATATGTAAAAGGATTCATAACCCCAAAGAAGACCCACCACTAATTTGCCACAATTCAGGAGACCCAAAACCTTAATGCTTTTTCCCTTTTGCTGCTTGGGTGGTGGTGATGGGAAGTTAGGGTTGGAAACCCTAATGCCACATTTCTCTGCTTTTGTTGCATTAAGTTTAACCCTAACTGGTGCAGTAACATAGCTTTTTTTGCAAAAAAATATATATTATAGTTGTGCGGTAGCACAAGTATAATTAGGGTGGAGTGGAAGACTCCATGTTAAACCCCAGTCTTTACATTTTAATAACTTTGGTGGTGTTTGACAAAATTGCCCCAAATTTGGGCCTGCATTGTCAGGGTGGCAACCTCTCAAGACTTGTGAAGTTTTGTGGCAGGCAATTATCCAGACTCTGAGATCTGGATGTATCACAAATATAGAAAAAGAATCACTTTTGCCCTTCTTTGCTGTTTTATTGCTCTCACCTACAGACTAGATGATATGGAGTTTTGTTTCAAAACTTTAAGGCTGAAGAGACTTGAAGGTTGTGCCTTTTCAAAGTTTTGGGAAGAAATATTAATTAGTTCCGGTTATAAGTTTTGAAATTTGGCTTTTGCATATGTTCAGTAGGGTTTTAGGATAACCTTCTGATACAACACCAAAACTGTGCTTTCCAAAGCCATTTTACTTTCACAAAATTTGTATTTTTCATGTTGTGAGAAAAACTGTTCAGATCATGATAGTGGCCAGCTTTTTTTTTTCCTCTGGCTAAAATAAAATTTGAAAAAGCAGAAAAATGAAGTATTTGAAAAAAAAGAACATGAATTTTGCTAAACAGGACACATTAAGCAATATTCTGTTGTTTTGTTTTACCTAAAATGAGCCAGAAATACCTTTTGGGACTTTGCTCTCAATTTAAAGAAATGGCTGATTTTATGCTGCAAGCCAAAATGTTACTGTAGCACATTTAGCTGCAACAGTAAGGTGCAACACCAACATTTGGCGATGCTAAAATTTAGGTGTGTTGCAATGTTAGTGTCATACTTTAGCGCCATTTTAAATGATCAACACAAGAAATTTAATTTTTATATCTCACACATATTTACTCATAACTTTTGAATATACTGTTTACATGACCCTACCTCTTGAACAAGGATGGTGGGATTTTTAAGTAAAGGTCAAATGGTGATTTCACAGTTGTTCTGTAAACCCACCTTTCGGTGGGATTTAATATATTCTAGTGACCAGCTTTCATGATATGGTGTCAACATGTCAAACAAAATGTTATGAAGAAATGTTGTGTACAGGGCTGCCTTTGGCCCAGAGGATGACGTGTCGTGATTCAGTGCCAGTGAGCTTAGTTCGAGAGCATTCTCAGTGAGCCAGCAGGATGGACTGAGGATGGGGGGATGGCGCTGCTATAAGTCACCACCCTGGGCCTGGGGAAGGAAGGTCAGGGCCAGTTTTAGGATTTGGGGGACTCCCGGTGAAATTTATGATGGGGCCCCTCACCCAGGTGTCATTTTACATGTGGCCGGTGTATTATTCAAATTTTATGGAGTTAAAATACCAATGCACATGTAGGTGCTTAATCTCATTTTTAAGCCTAGAAACAATCCCTTCGATTAATGAAATAGTATACATCAGGCTGAGTTAAAGAATTTATGAGGCACTTCTCACACACACACACACACACACACACACACACACACACACACACACACACACACTGTTCAGGCTCAAAACAGACAGTCGTAACACACCTACAAACAAAGTTTCCACACATAATTTCCACATGCACTTTCCACAAACATTACACCAGGCTACAGACACATGATCTGAGGTAGGCCTCATACATAAACAAAGGATCCACACACTCCCACCACCACCACCATGCAAGCTAATCCACATGTGTTTGTGGCCTGGGGTGAAGGTTGTAGAACCTCGGGGGGAAGGGATAAGGTGTGTGGATCTTTTGTTTGTAAGCAATCTAAAAATGTGTTTTCCAAGTTTTGTATAGGATCCCCAGGACTGTGTGTTTGTACCCTTAGTGAGTGTGTGTGTGTGTGTGTGTGTGTGTGTGTGTGTGTTGTGGTGTTGGTGGATGGTGGATCCTTTGTGTACTGTAGGAGGTCTACACAGACTCATATGTTTGTAGCCAGGCTACAAACACACAGCTTGAGGTAAGCCTCTACACAAAGGATTCATCACCCATGCACGCAAGTACAAAGGCTCCAAACACACAGACCTAGGGTTCATATACAAAGTATACAAACACACAGTCTTGGCTTGCATACAAAAATACAATCAATACACCTTCCTCCCTACCTCATCCTCCACTTCACCCTCACCCTGGGACTCTACAACTATCTTTAACCCAGGCTACAAGCATATGCTTCGAGGACTTCTAAAATACAAACACACTGTCTCTAAATTTGCTAACAAACAAGATCCACACATTCCTCTTCACCTTGGGACCCACAACATTTAACCCAGACTACAAGCACACAGTTTGAGGGCTCCTAAAAAACAAAGTGTAAACAGGTTGCTGTGGGTGTTGTGATTACTACCCCTGCCTTGTGGGCTCAAACAAAGTTGATGGGCCTGGGTTCTGATTTTCCTAAATGGGGATTTGAATCAAGATATTTTAGGTTTACTGAGGTGCCTCCAACCAGAGTAAAATGTGAGTCTGGTGTCAGAGTGGTACAACCCCCAGGATGCAGTACCTACCCATCTCCTCATAGTTTCCCCTGTACACATGAAAAATCAGTGTGTAACCTTATTTTTTATATGCAATTATTACCACTAGAAATATGCTCATGGTACAAAATGTTTTATTACATATTCTTTGCAGAACCAAAAAGCATGATGTCATACTAGTATGCAAAAACTACTGAACACATGTTTTTAATTAGGTGGAATTATTTGCTTTCACAAGAGTAAGACAAGCTTGTTTTTCAGGCATATTTATTATGTCTGACCTCCAACCTTGCTAGCTAAAGCTAATGATAGTACACACCACTCATCATAACTTCAGACTGCACTTTACAAAGCATTTCTTATCACATGCTTAATGGTGCTTGGTGGACCTTGATACCTGATTTATGTTTTGGTTGGAAGTTCTGCCTGGTGGTCTGTAGTCATTGATGCCTTTTGCTTAATTATATACTCTTAACAAAAACATACTAATTAACTAGATGTGTAGTGTAGTGCATATTTAGACAACACATAAGAAGGCACAATTTGGCACATGTGTCAAAGACTCTCAGTCAGTCTGTCCTGAAGAGCAGTGCTTTCCATATAGAACTATAAAGAAGTTTATTTTCTAGTTCTGTGGCTGTCCACTGGCCGTCTCCCCCCACTCATCATGTATAGACATTCTCAGCAATGCTGAGGGGGGCAGGGACAGAACTGTGCTACAGGCTGCACAGTGCTTCGCTTTCAAGAAAGAAAAAAGTGCCTTAAGTGGTTTGCAGTTTATGTTTTTGTGTGAGGGGGGCCCCTGCACAGGCGTGGTTTGGAGGTGCCAAATGCCAGCCCTGGAATGGTGCAGTGTTGGCTGCATGGGCAACAAGTAACTATATAGTGAAGAGAAGTCCTCTCTTAACATAGGGCCCAGAGGGACCTACACATTTGCACCCATAGCTGCACAGAAACACAGGACCCAGAGAGCCCTGTACTTCCATAGCCAGAAGGACTTTTGGCCCTGCACCTCTACATCTGAAGTCATAGGGATGCACAGGGCCCAGAAGGACTTGCACTTCTGCAGCCTCCATACAGCCCCATAAATTATTCGCATCATAGGTGCAGGAAAATGCAGGGCCCAGAGGACCCTGCACTTCTGCAGGCAGATGGACTGAATCTTCTCTTGGCACAGGGCTTGGAGGGTCCTGCACATCTGCATCTGTTCCAACCCTAACTCCTACCTCCCAAGCAGCAAAAGGACAATGCCACAAGCAACCACAGACAGCCATCATCAGGTTGGACAAACAACACACAATTGTTTCCAGATGATGCAAATGCAGTAGCACCTGACATGCTGCCTTCATGGATTTGTATATTTGGCATGCACACTGCCAGACATTCACACTCACTTTCTGGCTACAGATAGAAATCTACAATACTCAAATCACAGTAGAACTTCTGTCTGCAGATGTACAGGTCCCCGCAGCCACAGATATAAATCCATGATACCCAAATTACAAGAGTTCCTTTGTTGCAGAAGTGTTGGCTCCTATGGACCAGTGCTTTTGTAGCGGCAGGTACTCATGCACAGTGTAAGACATACACACACTTCTGGCTGTAAAAGTACATACTCTTGAGGGACCTGTGCTTCTAAAACCAGAGGTGTAAGAGATACACATCAGCCTCTGGCTGTAGTATTGCAGGGCCCATGAAATCCATGATACCCAAATTGAAATACTACTTCTGTCTGCAGAAGCACAGGCCCCTATGAGTCCATTGCTTCTGTAGCCACAGGTACACATGTACACTGTAAGACATACACACTGATATCTGGTTGCTGAAGCACAGGCCCTGTGGGGCCTACACCTCTGCTGCTACATATGTAAATCCATGATACCCAAACAGTAACACTACTTCAGTCTGCAGAACTGTAGGCCCTTGAGGGGCCTGTGCTTCTGCAGCCATAGGTGTATGATATTCACATCAACTTCTGTCTGCAGAAGCACAGGCTCCTGTATGCCAGCATTTCTGTTGCTGCATATAAAAATCCATGCTATCCAAATAGCAAAACTACTTCTTTTTTTCCAAAATACTTTTTATTCATGTTGATACATGCCATATTTATAACATTTTTTACATTATTATATATTTATGTTCAACTCCCCCCTCCTCACTTGACTTTTTCTGGAAGGTATACACTTTAATGTTACATTAATATACAATGGTAATACTATATACATAACATGTCAGAGGTTTCTATTGGGGTTACTTATAATTCATATCTAAATACCTATATTCGGAACCCTTAAATCTTCATTAATGGTTCTGTATTTTCTTGGATTTCCCTCCATCTTGACCCCATTATATCATCTGAAATAATATCTGTTTCATATATTAATTTTTCATTTAATAATGTTTCTTTCAAATTTGTCCACCAATAACATATTTCAAATGTTGGTAATTTCTTTGTTTTCCAGTGATTCAAAATCATATGTTTCAGCACCATTGTTGATAATGCTAATATTTTAATATTTTGTGGGGAAATCTTTTTTGTAGAAAAATTTTTGAATAAGAATATGTTGGGATCAAAAGGGAGATCTAGTTCAAATTGCTGTTTGATTATTTTATTCAGTTCTGACCACCATTCTTTTATTTCAGGACATTCTCCTAAACAGTGTATGAGTGTACCTTTGTAACCACAGTCATGCCAACATTTCTCAGAGTATTCTTTATTAATTTTAGAAATTTGTTGAGGAGTCATGTATGCCCTGTCCAAAATCTTAAACT
The DNA here is from genome assembly GCA_016271365.2 of Neoceratodus forsteri. Classification (NCBI taxonomy): domain Eukaryota; kingdom Metazoa; phylum Chordata; order Ceratodontiformes; family Ceratodontidae; genus Neoceratodus; species Neoceratodus forsteri. Next base: position 473,689,527 of record CM028136.1, read on the forward strand.
GTATAGATTTTGTTTTTGCTGAGACATAGTTTTTATGACCTAAAGTTCTCATTGATTCCCATTGATAATCTGTAAAATGAGTTTTTAACTGGGAATTCCATTTAGTATTTAATTTATGCGTATGGTTTATCTCTTTTTCTACTACCATTTTATAAAATCTGGATAATATTTTATGTTGACTTTTATTTTTTAAATCAGTATGTTGTTTTGGGATATTTCCTGATTCTTGAAGGGGTGTTTTAAAAGTATTATGTATTTTTTAAACATATTCCGTAATGTATAGTAGTAGATCAGATTCCATATTTGGTCTGGAATCTTATCCTTTATTTGTTTATAAGTGGGAAATAGGGCCTCTATTAATAGGTCATCCCATTTTAATATTTCTATATCTTTTAAAATCTTGAAAAGAACAGTATCATAATCTCCCCATATTCTTTTGTTTGGTCTCATTGGTAAATATATCCATGGAATTTGTATTCTAGTGGACTTAATATATTTCCTGAATATTACAAATCATGAAGTCAGTATACAGCATGCTGTTTTAAATTATTAGATGTATATCCAAAATATATTTTGATATTATGGCAGTCTCTGTTGGGTATAGTATTTTTGGTATAGTTCATTGTCTAAATTAGGAAATAATGACCATTGAATATAGGTGGCTAATATTTGTGCTTATGTATACTATAGGGTCAGGACATCCCATGCCTCCCAATTTGCGTGGTGAGGATATTATAGTCCAAGCAATGTGGGGTTTACCCCACTCCATAAAAATGTTGTAAATACTCATTTTAAATTTTGAAACCATTCTTTCCTAGGACACCCTGGCAGATATTCAAAGGGTTGCACATGCGCAACAGTGTTCATGCACAACCCACTGATGCGCTCGGTGTGATATTCAAAGGAAAAGTGCATGGTACAAATCCCGACGCCAGAGCACATCAGTGATGTATGCAGGCACAGGTGGGGTGTTCCCATGCATAACCTGCACAGCCTGATATTCAGCCCGGGATGCAGAGCCATGCATGCGCAACTCCGACCTGTGCCAGCACAAAGTTAAACCAAAAAAAAAAGGAACTGATGGCCACCCACAGGTGAGCTGCCACATTGCAGGGTGCAACACGGCAGCTGCCACCTGTGGGTGGCCGCCCGAGTTCTGGCTGCACCTGGCAGCACCCCCCATGCCTGATCACGGGCATCTGTATAAAAAATTAATGAAACTGTCCAATATCCCTGGTGGTCCAGTGGACCAGCTATCCGCTCGATCACAGGCATGTGTAAAAGAAAATATGCCATTATCCCTGGTGGTCTAGCGGACCCTATCTGCCAATCATGGGCATGTGCAAAGAATATATGCTATTATCCTGGTGGTCTAGCGGACCCTATCTGCCCGATCACGGGCATGTGTAGAAAAGAATATATGCCATTATCCCTGGTGGTCTATTGGACCCTATCTGCCCTATCACAGGCATTTGTACAAACAAGATAAATCCAATATCCCTGGTGGTCCAGTGGATCCTGTTTTTAATCGCGGGCATCTGTAAAACAAATTCCAATATCCCTGGTGGTCTGGTGGTACCTCCCCACCCGCCTACTGAGCCCCACTGCCCCACTCCCCCCTGTCAGCCGGCAGACAGCAGTACCCCCCCTGCCTGCCACCCCACTGCCCACCAACTGACACCTCGGTAGGGCTGCACACCCATTTGTTTACAGCATGAGCCAATGGGCGTGCAGCACGTACCATACTACACATTCCAGAAATGTGAATGAAAATCATTCGCATATCTGAAATGTGAGGAAGAGGGGAGCAGTGCCCATTGGCTCACGCTAGAACCAATGGGCATGCAGTCCCACCGAGGTGTCAGGGCGGTGGGGCGGCAGGCAGGTGGGGTACTGCCACCCGCCGGCTGATGGAGGGAGCGGGGTGTTGGGGCTCAGTGGGTGGGTGGGGGGTACCACTAGACCACCAGGGATATTGGAATTTTTTTTTTTACAGATGCCCGCGATCGGGCAAACAGCGGTCTACTGGACCACCAGGGATATTGAACTTATCTTGTTTGTACAAATGCCCACGATCGGGCAGATAGGGTCCACTAGAACACCAGGGATACTGGAATATTTTCCTTTTACACATGCCCACGATCAGGCAGATAGGGTCCGCTAGACCACCAGGGATAATGGCACATATTCTTTTTACACATACCCACGATTGGGCAGATAGGGTCTGCTAGACCACCAGGGATAATGGCATATTTTCTTTTTACACATGCCCATGATCGGGCAGATAGAGGTCCACTGGACCGCCAGGGATATTGGACATATTAGGTTTTGTTTTTGCACTACTAATGCCCACGATCGGGCTGCAGGGGGCGTCGGTCTCCGACGGCTGCTGCCTGGCAGGGTGCCAGGTGCAAGTCATCGGGGATTGGTGCACGTGCATGTAAATGGGGCCATAATGACATGCAAATGGCCCCATGTGCACCTTGCATACATTATGGCCCAATTTGCATGTCAAGTTTTGAATATCGCGGTTGCTGTAAATGGCACAATGGAACTTGCGCTAGCACATCTCCATGCTCCACTTTGGCCACTTGCGCTGGTGCAGTGCCACTCTGCCATGCACACTGGGGGTGGACAGGGTGCAATATTCAAAGCTGCTGAGCCATGGCACAGCTCCTTTGAATATCGCTAGTTCACACCCCTGCACAGCCGTTGAGCTGCGCCAAGCTTTGCTTCACAGCCGGGCTTAGCGCTTGAATATCTGGGCCTCTGTGTTTTGTATCACAAACATAAAATGTGGAAGAGCCATCATTTTAATAGTTTCTATTCTCCTTATAATGACAGTGATAGGTTTTTCCAGTTGTCTAATAAAGATGTAATTTTATCTTTGCATTGTTGAAGTTTGTCATAATATTTATATTCTGATCAGCTGATATTGTTATGCCCAAATATTTGATATTTTTTGTATTGAGAAACTTTTGTATAATTATTTGATTGTAATGGTTGGTGATTGGATAATTTCATTAGAACTGATTTGTTCTTATTTAATTGATAGTCTGAATTTTTGAATAGAGAGTCATTTCTTTTAAGTGTATTTCTAATGAGGTATCTATATTTTAATTATTAATAAAATGTCACCAGCAAAATGCTTAACTTGACAATTTTGTGATCTAAATTGATTCCTTCTATTTTAGGATTTTTTCTTATTGATTCCAAATAGGGTTCCAGTGCTAAGATAAATAAAGTAGGGACAGGGGACAAACCTGCCTTACACCATTATAAATCAGGAACTCTTCTGATAGAAACTTATTAATTTGAAACTTTGCTATGGTAGTGTGATATAATGTTTTAACCATAGTTGTCAATTCCTGAAGGATACCCAATATTTTTAAAGATATGAAATAGGTATTCTTCATTTAATAAGTTGAACGCCTTTGATGCGCCTACTGCTACAGTGTAAAAGTGACAGACGTGTATTCTTCTTGTATTTATTAAATGTATTATAGCTAGGATTTTTTATTACCTTGTAAATGTTCTTACCCTGCATGAAACCATATTGATTGTAATTTATATAGTTATTTGAGCTGGCAGTATAGCCTAGAGGTTACAGTAATGAGCTGTGAATGAGCTTGCTACATCCAGCAGACCTGGTTTTGATTCCCACAGCCTCCACTTGCATACTGTGTGACTCTGAGCAAGTCACTTAACCACCCCAGTGCTTCTGGGTCACCCCTGAAAACAGGAACTTGTGCCTAGTGGGCCTTACCTGGTTACCAAAAGAATAAAATAAAAAATTAAATGTTTTTCAATTTGGGTATTTATGATTTTTTTTGCTATTATTTTATAGTCAGGATAATACCACTATTGGTCTATAATTTTCTGGCATATCCTTGGTTTTCCTTCTTTATATAGGAGAATAAGTTTAGCTGTTTGCATTGATTGTGGTATTTTATTATCTGTTGAGTTAGATATAAGATGTTCTATCAGTTTTAATAACCATGGTGTTAATAGGTCTTTAAATGTATTATAAAATTCAGTGGTTAGGCCATCTAAACTTGGTGACTTGTTTCTATGTGATGTATTTATGGTCTCTATAATATCTAGTTCTGTAATAGGGGTGTATTCCCAGGATTTTGGTACTATTTTAACTTTATCTAAGAAAGTAGACAGTTCTTCAGGGTCTGCAATGAAGTTATTATGAAAAACTTTTCTGCAGTATTGAAGAAAAACCTTAGTTTTCTCTTCATCTTTTTCACAGTATTCCCTTCTGCAATTTTCATATTAGCTATTATGTTCCTTTGTTTTTCTGCTCTTAACAAATTAGCCAACAGTATACCATTTTTATCTGTATGAAAATATCTTATCCTTTTAATTATTCTAGCCATTTTTATTGTTTTTTGATATATTTGTCCTTGTTTTTCATTTTGAGTTCAACCCATTCATTGTTATACTTGTTATAGTCCATTGTCATTACTTTGTCTAACTGTTTTAATCTGTTATTAATATATTCATTTTGTACATTTATTGATTTATTTTGTTTAATTTGAAATTAGATAATAGAACCCCTTATTGTGGTCTTAAAGGCATCCCATAATAATAATAATATATAGTAGATGTTGATTCATTAAAGTTAAATTGCCAATATTCTTGCATTGTTTGTTTTATATTGTACAAATGTGTCATTTTTAACAGGTCATTATTAAAGGACCATATTCTGTTAAACTCTCTATTATGATCTTCCATTGTAATTTCTGTTGTTCTTAGGGCATGGTCTGAAAGAAAGATCAAATCTATGTCTACATTTATAAGATATTGTACTAAATTGTTTGATAAAATAAATATAGTCAATTCATGTAAAGGTTTGAGATTTTTTATCAAAATGGGTGTGCATTTTATAATTGGGATTCATATGTCTCCATGAGTCTGTTAATAATTCCAGTTCCAAAAAATTATTTATTTTTTTGCAATATTATAGTTTCCTTTGGAAGGTGGTGAGATTTATGCATTAGGGAATGTTTAAAGCATTAAAGTCCCTGCTAGTATATTATTGAAACTTTGCAATTTCTGTATTCCTTCAGATAATTTAGTGAGGCATAACTGATAGTGGTCAAAAGGAGCATAGCATGAACCAATTACTGTGTCTTGGTTAAACATTGTTAGCTTTAATAAAACTATTCTTCCTTCAGAATCTAAGAAATTATCTATCAGGGTGCAATCTAAGTTTTTCCTAACTAAAATTGCAACTCCTCTACTTTTTCTTGTTCTTCTGCTATATATTATATGGCTAATACATTTTTCTTTAACTTTTTATTTCATCATTATCCAGATGAGTCTCCTGGAGACAAATAATATGGGCATTTGTTGTTTTTTATATATTTTAGTAATTTAGCTCTTTTATAGGTGAGTTTATCAATTTATGTTTAGTAATACAATTTTAGTGTTTTTAAGGTTTGCAATAAAAAATAATTATGCTGTATATAAATAGGACCATTAGGTTCATTATATCTATTGTTACTGAATGGAATCCATTAACCTTCAAGAAACAAACTATAAATGTTTTGCAAAGAAGAGTTTTCAGAATTAATGTTAAACTCCTTTGTCACAAACTGTATTGTGTTTCTTGACATTGTATATTTGATACACCAGTGCTTGCTTTCATCCTTATTATGTAACCAACAAACCCCCCAAAATCAAAAAATAACCAAAAAACATCAATATATTTATTTCTATCAATGAGGCATCTTCATATAAGCACGCCCCTAGCATGTGAAACCACTGGAGATACCTCCTTTCCTCCACCCCCCGCTTATTGTTAATCTTATTTGCCTTTCCAGGGTAATTATTTATTTTCCTTCTATAGAATATATTTCATCATCTTTATCTCCAAATCTTTATTAAATATTTAAAAACTCATATTTGGGGAGAAAAACAACAATTTACTGTAATTGATCTATTCAGCATTCAAATGCATTACTTTGTATACAGTCTTGCATAGCATAACAGTTTTGGTCCCAGCCCCCTTTTGATTATTAAGTACTGTGACACTTCTAGTATTAGTTATTCCTGTTGAAAAAGTTAGGAATTTTAGATTTTAAATCTGTCAAGGCTTCTTCAACTGCATTATATATCATTTGATTGCCATCTATAATACCTTTCATTCTTGTGGGTAGAATCATATTAGCAAGGTAGCCTCTAGTCCACAGTTTATTTCTCAAGAAGAAAAAATTTTTCTGGCCTGTACTAATTCAGCTGGTAAATTGTTATAGCCCCTGTATGTTAACTTTTTCTTGTTATATACTGCTGACATCAGGCAGTCTTTATCTGTGGAATGTAAACATTTCAATATAATAGGCCTTGGGGTTTGGCATCGGATGGCTTTGCACCTAGCCCTCTTGTATTGGTCAATGTCAAATGTGATTTCTCTGGTTCAGAGTCCATAAAGGATGCAGCAATAGTTTTAAATGAGTCCAGTAAACTTTTAGTTCCATCCCAGGATTCGGTAGTCCTATTATACATATGTTTTTTCTTCTAGCCCTTGTTTCAAAGTCCAGGATTTTGTCTTTAAGTTCTTTGTTTGTTTTCTCTAAGTTGTTCAGTTGTTTTGAGACTTGCATGGTTTCATCAGATAATTTATTTAATGCCGGTTTTATCTCTAAGACTTCCTTTTTTAAATCTTGATTTTCTTCCTGAGTTAAGCTGAAATGTGTTTCTAGTTTGTTTTGATGTGTCAACATTTGTTCCATTTTATTGGATATAGAGTTCATCTGTGTAAACAGTTTCCTTGCCCTCTGGGAGGGGGGTCTTCTTCATCATTAGTAAATTTATCTTCCCTTTCTTCTTCTGAATCAATTTCTTCAGAACTAACTTCCCCCTCACAAGGTTTTTCATCATTTTCATTCTCCATATTGTAGCCAAGTAAATTTGTTATGCTAAACTCATCTGGTCATTGGTTAGCAATTATTTTTGAGTTTAAACTGCAAGTATCATTTACTGCTGTTGTATTAGCTGAATCTGTATTAGTAGTAGTAGTTTCAATAAAGGTATCACTTACCCTCCATTTGTCTTGGGATTCCACTGTAGTTTTTATGTTATGCTCCAACAAATCTTTTGGGTTTTCAGTGGTCCTTTCCTGGCTGACCGGCTGGTAACCATTTTTGGTACTAGCTGCAGGCCCCATATCTTTTACCCAGGCACCCGAGTCATTGTCCATTTCTAAACTGGTTGTCTCCTCTGGTACCACCTCATTAATGTTGGCTTCTGATATTTGCTGTTGATTTCTATTTACTTCAGCCACATTTTTGTGTTATCAGTTTTGGCAGTGTGATAGGCCTCCATGGTAAGGGCATTCCAGCAGCTCCATTGATAGATTTCAGCTGGGCCCTGGAAGAACATGGCTCTTCAGTCCTCTCATTGGCTGATTCAGTGTTAAGCTATTTCATCTTTCCATTTTGCTTCTCATCTAAGTTAAATAGGGGGAAACATTCCTATGGTGTTACCGATTATTAGTATAGTATCTCCAGCACCCGTTTTGTCTGTTTTGTCAGATGGAATCTGTTTTGCCATGTTTTGGCCTTTCCTTGTCTGCATGGAGGAGGCTGCTCTGAAGGTTTTGCATTTTTTCTTTGTCTCCTCTTCTTTTTCTAGCAGTGGCTCTATTTGTGGTATTTGACATACTGTGTCTTCCAGTTGAATCTTAGTGATAGTTTTAGATTTTAATGTCCATTCATTTCAATGTAAAATCACTCATCCTCTTTTGTTTAGATGTGGTGGGGAACGTGTCTAATGGGAGGGTTTCCAGCATGCAGCCTGCATGGTGTCCTGTAGATCCACCACTGTGTGCTTCCTTCCCTCATGGGTGGAGTGCCTCCAACTTTACAATTGCGACACTACTTTTGTCTTAAGAAATGCAGGCCCCTGTGAGACCAGCACTTCTGCAGCCACAGGTACTGCTGCATGATATAGGACATATGCATACACTTCTGGCTGCAGATGCACAGCCCCCTGTGGGGTCTGCACTTATGCAGCTGCAGATACAAATTCATAAAGGTAGTGCAACAATGCTAGTGCATTTGTGTCATCGGAAACACCTGTATGTTGTTTGTCTTCCCTGATGATGGCTGTCTTTGGTTGCTTGTGTGTTCTTCTTTGCTGCTTTGGGGGAGGGATTTAGGGTTGGAAGCCCTAATATCACAGTTTTCCACAGGGTTGGAACCTCATTTCACCACAGTTTTCTACTGTTGTAGTTTTAAGTTAAAGCCTAACTGGTGCATTAACACAGTTTTTTTTTACAATTTTATATACATGAAAGGTCATCCAGCATTTTGGGTTTTTTCTCCTGGGAAGGGCAGCTGCATTTCAGGCAATCTGTTATACATAGTACATATGCATTCCTTTTATACCCCTTAACTGAATTACACACAATATATGTTTCACCCTAAGCCTTGTCAGCATGCTGTTCTGCTCTGTCTCATTTTTTTCCTGTAATTTAGTGGTTAAAACCCAGACCCCATACCTGGGAATTGCTGAGGTTCCTTGCTCACCACTTGGTCAGAAAGAGCAGGGGAATGAATTAAGGAGGGGTTACTGAGGATCACAGATGTGAGCTCATGTTGGGTATGGGGAAGTAGATCAGCAGGGCTACTAATCCAACAGGACCTTGCTGTCTTCCAGCATTAATGGGTACAATTGCCAGCTCAATTCCTTGCACTGCGTCCTGTTCCTCCCCTACTGCCATGCTGATTTTGCTGTTTGCATGTCCTAAATTCCTGGTCAAAAAGAAACTGGCACAGATACTATGCTCTGCATAAACCATCAATTTATTGATTCAAAATGTGCATAAGTGCTATAGTGCAAAAACTACAAACAAGTATGAGAAGTTCAAAATGTCAAGGCTTTTGGTAGCCCTGGCACTTCAGGTCATACCGGCACTACATCTGGTGTGGGAAGGGTGGCTACTAAAACAATGCCCAGATAGATAGATAGATAGATATAGATATAGATATAGATATAGATATAGATATAGATAGATATAGAATATATATATATATATATATATATATATATATATATATATATATAACCTCATTTGTCATATAAATTTGTATTCTAAAGTAGGCAATTAGATTACTGCCAAAGAACATTAACTGCTATAATATATTAGATCACTCTGGATCTGTCAATCGGCAAACAACAACAATTAGCAATGGAAGTATTTACTACCAGTGCAATGAAAAATCTGATAAATATCAAACCCTGTGGTATTTAAAGTGAAACTAGTGCATAAATAGTAGCAACTTTGATGCGTATGTAAAATTGATCAAACACTTAAAAAGGAAACAGAATTTTACACTGATGCATAAAATGTTAGCTACTTCATGCACAGACTGTTATATGTAACCATAATGTCTGAATTATAGAATGGGTAGAAAGAATGCTGGCTGCTGATTGGGCAAGAGGTACTTTCAACTGGGCCATTATCCCAGGAAACAGCCTGGCTGAAAGTATTTCAACAAAAATATGTTTTACAAAATAAGTCAAATTTAGTAAAATGACACATTTCATAATTACAATAAGACACTCTTGTGGGGTACTATGGTGGGCTAACAGCCCTTCTTGGGTACTGGAAGCACTTGACTTGACCTCATGCTTCGCCTCACCTGATGAGAGTTGTTATGTTACCATAATACACCCCCTGTCTTGCCTTATTGCTTAACTGACATGCAGTAGCTAAAAAGTGTGAATGTTTTAACCATACAATAGTCTAAATTAACTTATGTGAAACATAGAAACATAGAATTTGATGGCAGATAAGGACCACTTGGCCCACCTAGTCTGCCCATTTCCCTACCTAATGAATAAGCTGCAGATCCTAGTTAACCAACAGCCTACTTCCTGCTACCCCCACTAGAATTGCCTTATGTCTGTCCCATGCATTCTTGAATTCCACCACTGTTTTTGACTCTACGACCTCCTCAGGAAGGCTGTTCCATGCATCTACAACCCTCTCTGTGAAGAAATACTTTTCACATTACCTCTGAGCCATCCCCCCTCTATCTTCAAATTGTGTTCCCTTGTTCTTGCACATTTCTTTTTCTGAAAGAGGCTACCCTCTTGGACTTTGTTGATTCCCTTGAGGTATTTGAAAGTTTCTATCATGTCCCCCCTCTCCCTTCTTTCCTCAAGGCTATACATCTTAAGCTCCTTTAGTCTTTCTTCATATGTCTTCTGGTGCAGACCCTGCACTATTTTGGTTGCCCTCCTCTGGACAGCCTCCACCCTGTCTATGTCTTTGTGGAGATGGGGTCTCCAGAACTGTACACAGTACTCCAGATGTGGTCTTACCAACTGTCTGTACAGAGGGCCAACAACTTCTTGTTTTCTACTGGTGATGCCTCTCACTATGCATCCCAGTATCCTCAACCCTCCTTACTGCCTTCTCACATTGCTGGCCCACCTTTGGTCATCTGATATGATTACCCCAGGTCTTTTTCCATTTTTATTGTTGTCAGTATCTCACCCCCCATTGTGTACTTTTCCCCTGGGTTTTTGTTCCCAGGTGCATTACTTTGCACTTCTTTGCATTGAATCTAAGCTGCCATACATTTGACCATTCCTCCAACCTTGCCAAGTCCCTTTCCATCCTTTCCACCCCACCTTGCATATCAACCCTGTTGCAGATCTTTGTGTCATCTGCAAAGAGACATACTTTCCCTTCCAGTCCCTCTGCAATGTCACTTATAAAGACATTAAAAAGGACCGGCCCCAGTACTGAACCCTGTGGTACCCCACTAATAACCCTCCTTTCTTCACTGTAGATTCTATTTACTATTACCCACTGTGTTCTGTTGTCCAGCCAGTGTTTTACCCAGGCTACCACCCTGGGACCCACTCCTAGGCTCGCTAATTTTTTATTAATCTTTTGTGTGGGACTGTGTCAAATGCCTTGCTAAAGTCTAGGTAGGCCATGTCCACTGCCCCTCCCTGATCTACTACTTTGGTCAACCAGTTAAAGAAATCAATTAGATTTGTCTGACATGACCTTCCTGCTGTGAATCCATGCTGCCTTGGGTCCTGTGCCCCACCAGTCTCTAGGTACTCAACAATTCTTTCCTTCAGAAATGATTCCATCATTTTCCCTACCACTGAGGTCAAACTGACAGGTCTGTAGTTTCCTGCCTCTGTCTTGCTCCCACTTTTGTGAAGAGGAATCACATCCACCCTCCTCCAGTCATCAGGTACCACACCAACCTCCTATGATTTATTAAAAAGGGTAGTCAGCTGTGTTACTAGTTCTTCCCTTAGGATTCATCCCAGAATTCTAAAAGAACTATCAGGTCCCATTGCTTTGTCCACCTTCAGCTTTAAGAGTTCTTTCAGAACCCTTTCTTCTGTGAAAGAACTAATATCAACCATCCTATCCAGAGTGCTTATATTGACTGGATTAGGTATCCCCCCCTGCTTTTCCATTGTGAATACTGAGCAGAAGTATTTCGTTCAGTATCCCTGCTTTTTCACTGTCGTTCTTTGCCCAATCACCTTCCTCTTTATTCAGCCTCAGTATCCCTGCCTTAGTCTTTCTTTGCTCCCGAATGTACCTATAAAAGGTTTTATCCCCCTTCTTAACCGAGTTGGCTATCTTTTCCTCAGTTTAGGGCTTTGCTTCTCTGACTGCCTTCCCCGCTTCCTTCTGCTTTAACTGGTACAGTTCTCTGTCCTGCTCCTTCTGTGTTTCTTTTTACTTCCTGAATGCTGTCTTTTTCTCCTGTACCTTCCTCGCCACTTCTTTTGAGAACCATGGTGTTTTTTTTTCTTTCATTTTGATTTTGTTTATTTGCTTCACACAAAGGCTTGTTGCCTCTGTGATGGCAGTGTTGATGTTTTCCCATTGTTGCTCCATCCCACCTTCTTGCCCTTTTGCTAGTGCTTTTCTGAGGCACTCTCCCAATTTGACAAAATCAGCCCTCCTGAAGTCCAGCACCTTCACTTATGTGTGGCTTGACTCTAAAGCTAAGTTTATCGTGAACCACACTGTCTGGTGGATGCTTGTTCCCAGATGGCTACCCACTTCAAGATCAGAGATCCTCTCTCTGTCCCCATTTGAGAGTACCAGGTCTAAGATTGCTCCTTCCCAAGTGGGTTCCAAAACTAGCTGTCTGAGCATGCCTCTGTAGGTATTGAGAATGGCCCTGCTCTTGGATGTGGCTGCAGCAAAGGTGCCCCAGTTAACATCTGGCATATGCAGATCCCCATCAGCAATATCTCCTTTCTACCATCCCAGGATGCCATCTATCATTTCCTTGTCTGTTTCCTCCCCTGAGATGGAGGTCTGTATACAACCCCTGTGTGGATTGTGGAGCCATTTCCAGTTGCCAGGGTGACCCACAGTGCCTCCTCTCCTCCTGTTTACCCTTTAGTTCTGTTGCTTGATCCCTTCCCTTACATGAGAGCTACTCCTACTCCTCTTCTTCTCTCTCTCTGTCCTCCTGTAGATTGTGTACCCTGGTATGTTGACATCCCAGTCATGGATCTCTGTGTACCATGTTTCTGTGACTGCCATGATATCCAGGCATCCTCTTCCATCAAGGCTACCATTTCAGGAGCTTTTTACCTAGACTATGGGCATTGCTATTCATTACCCTCCATTTTTTATGGCTTTATTTCTTTTCCCATCTCTGTCCTTACTGCCATTGTCTTTTCTCCATTTCTTATTACTGTAACATAATCGGTGCTTAAAAGTATGTTAGAACTCATTAAAATGGTAAATGAATGTCCAAAAATAGTACAATACTGCCTAGAAACATAGAATTTGATGGCAGATAAGGACCGCTTGGCCCACCCAGTCTGCCCATTTCCCTACCTAATGGATAAGCTGTAGATCCTAGTTAACCAGCAGCCTACTTCTTTCTACCCCCACCCCCTAGAATTGCCTTATGGCTGTCCCATGCATGCTTGAATTCCACCACTGTTTTTGACTCCACAACCTCCTCAGGAAGGCTGTTCCATGCATCCACAACCCTCTCTGTGAAAAAATACTTCCTTACATTACCTCTGAGCCGCCCTCCGTCTTCAAATTGTGCCCCTTGTTCTTGCACACCTCTTTTTTTGAAAGATGCTACCCTCTTGGACTTTGTTGATTCCCTTGAGGTACTTGAAAGTTTCTATTATATCCCCCCTCTCCCTCCTTTCCTCGAGGCTATACGTATTAAGCTCCTTTAGTCTCTCTTCATATGTCTTCTGGTGCAGACCCTGCACCATTTTAGTTGCCCTCCTCTGGACAGCTTCCATCTTGTCTATGTCCTACGGAGATTGGGTCTCCAGAACTGCACACAGCACTTCAGATGGGGTCTCACCAGCTGTCTGTACAGAGAGATAACAACTTCCTGGTTTTCTACTGGTGATGCCTCTCCCTATGCATCCCAGTAGCCCCAGCCCTCCTTACTGACCTCTCACATTGCTTGTCCACCTTTAAGTCATCTGATATGACTACCCCAGGTCCCTTTCCATTTTGTGTGTTGTTAGTATCTAACCCCCATTGTGTACCTTTCCCTGGGTTTTGTTTCCCAGGTGCATTACCTTGCACTTCTTAGCATTAAATCTAAGCTGCCATACATTTGACCATTCCTCTAACCTTGCCAAGTCCTTTTCATCCTTTCCACCCCACCTTGTGCATCAACTCTGTTGCAGATCTTTGTGTCATCTGCAAAGACATACTTTTCCTTCCAGTCCCTCTGCAATGTAACACAAAGACATTGAAGAGGACCGATCCTAATACTGAACCCTGCGGCACCCCACTAGTAACCCCCCTTTCTTCAGAGTGGACTCCATTTACTATTGCTCTCTGTGTCCTATTCTCCATCCAATTCTTTACCCAGGCTATCATCTTGGGACCCACTCCCAAGCTGACTAACTTGTATATTAATCTTTTGTGTGGGACTGAGTCAAATGCCTTGCTAAAGTCTAGGTAGACCATGTCCACAGCTCCTCCCTGATCTACTACTTTGGTCACCTAGTCAAAGAAATCTATTAGATTCATCTGGCATGACCTTCCCACTGTGAATCCATGCTGCCTTGGGTCCTGCACCCCTCTGGCCTCTAGGTACTCGACAATTCTTTCCTTCAGAAGTGATTCCATCATTTTCCCTATCACTGAGGTTAAACTAACAGGTCTGTAGTTTCCTGCTTCTGCCCTGCTCCCACTTTTGTGAAAGGGAATCACATCTGCCCTCCTCCAGTCCTCAGGTACCACCCCATCCTCCCATGATTTGTTAAAGAGGGTAGTCAGTGGTGTCACTAGTTCTACCCTTAGTTCTTTTAGAATTCTGGGATGAATCCCATCAGGCCCCATTGCTTTGTGCACCTTCAGTTTTAAGAGTTCTTTCAGAACCCTTTCTTCTGTAAATGGGCTGGTATCAACTTCTGTATCCAGAGTGTTTCTATTGTTTGTTTTAGGTACCTCCCCCTCTTCATTTGTAAATACTAAGCAAAAATATTTGTTTAGTATCTCCACCTTTTCACAGGCACCATCTGCCCACCTCATCCCCTTTATTAAGCCTCACTATCCTTCCCTTAGTCTTCCTTCGCTTCCTGATGTACCTAAAAAAGGTTTTATTCCCCCTTCTTAACTGAGTTGGCTATCTTTTCCTCAGTTCGGGCCTTTGCTGTTCTGACTGCCTTCCCAGCTTCCTTTTGCTTTAACTGATACAATTCTCTGTCCTGCTCCTTCTGTGATTCCTTGTACTTTCTGAATGCTTTCTTTTTCTCTTGAACCTTCACTGCCACCTCCTTTGAGAACCATAGTGGTTTCTTACATCATTTTGTTTTATTTATTTGCTTCACACAAAGGCTTGTTACCTCTGTGATGGCAGTTTTATTATTCCCCATTGTTCTTCCACCCTCCTTCCTGCCCATTTGCTAGTGCATTCCTTAGGCACTACCCATTTTGCAAAGTCAGCCCTCCTGAAGTCCAGTACTTTTGCCTTTGTGGCTTGACTCTATTGCTGTGTTTATTGTGAACCATACTGTTGGAGTGGTCGCTAGTTCCCCGATGGCTACCCATTTCTACATCTGTGATCCTCTCTCCATCTCCATTTGAGAGGACCAGGTCTAAGATTGCTCCCTCTCGAGTGGGTTCCAATACTAGTTGCCTAAGGCATGCCCCTTGTAGGGCATCTAGAACAACCCCACTCTTTGAAGTGGCTGCTGCAACTGCACTCCAGTTAACATCTGGCATGATCTAATTACCGCAAACACACAGCCTATTATAACTACATACATATTTATAGAATACATTATAACCCATAAAGGCCTAATCAATGCTGAGGTAAACAATCCATCATGTTAGAAGGGAAAGTTGTCAGATGAGCATAACTTGAAAAAATCGCATCTGTTATGGTCAGATTCAGTGTTGTACACCAGCATCATGTGTATAGTCCATGTTCCCAGAAGTAGTAATAAGCTCCACTTTGAAAACATTCAGATAAGTTTGCAGTTTTGTCAGGACCATAATCTCTGTAAGGAAAAAGAGAAACAGCAGAAAAACAAAAGGAACAACAGACCAATATCACACATCCTACAGATTGCTCTTCAACAAGTTAAAGCAGAAGGAGGCCTGTCCCCCTTAAAAACTCTGAAAAGAGGGGTACCTCAAGGTTCTATATTAGGGCCCTTACTTTTTGCAATCTACATTAATAACATCGACTACTGTATAAAAGAAGCCAACATCCATCTGTTTGCAGATGATACAGTTCTCCACGCGAGTCGCCCAACACCTGAAGCTGTCTGCAATGACCTACAGTCAGAATTCAACCTTTTGCAAAGCCAATTCCTCCAAAATAAGCTACTCCTTAATGCCAAAAAAACTAAAGCAATGGTCCTCTCCCCTTTCATCCATACAGCTAACCCTGTGTACAGTGGGACAGTTACCCAAATTACCACAGTTCTAGGTGAAAAACTAGAATTTGTTACAAATTTCAAGTATCTGGGAGTTTGGATAGACCAAAGACTCTCCTTCATTGAACATATCGAGGACTTGCTAAAACGACTTTGGCAAAGGCTTGGCCTGTTTTTAGAATCAACCAATTTCTCACCAGAGATGCCAAGAAACAACTGGTCCAATCCATTTTCCTATCATTGGTTGATTATGCTGATTTCCTCTATAGCCAATGCCCCAACTCTTACATGGCTAAACTGGACACACTCTACCATCGAGCACTGAGATTTATAATGGGACTTCCCTTCGACATGCATCACTGCACCCTATATGCAGCAGTGGGGTAGACATCACTAAAGTTCAGGCGCCACAGAAACGCCACTTTCTGGACCTATAGAGCCATCTCCAATAAGCTGCCTTACTATATGTCCTACTGTCTTCCCCTGAGTATAATTGGGAAATATGCGTTAAGAAGTTACTCAGCTATTACACTTAAAGTACCCAAAGCAAAATCCCACTTTGGCAGGGCAGCCATAAGCTTTGTGCTACCTACCTTATGGAACGATCTACAAAAAACCCTCAAATTAAGCACTGTAATCGGTATAAATGCCTTCAAGATGCTTTATTTCCATACAATCAGAGAAGTATGTAACTGCTTCACCCACTCAGACCCAGTACCGGTGTCTGCACTGGTATATAGCCATGCCTAGACCCAGTTTTAAGTACTGACCCCCCAGCTTGCTCCTCACAAGCCTAATTGTTCTCTCTCTTATCCCCCTGTCTTATTAACACTAGGCCCATCCATCCCCTTATCCTTCCTTTCCCAACATCAGATAGGAGCTCACTACCCCTGGGTTGTGACATCCTACCATGCCCCATACTTTATAGCATTCAGTCCTGGGGCTCACACATACTCCTTTTCTCCATCCACCTTCTCTACATCCCATTTTACCAACTCCTCTCTGTGCACTGTGCCTTCCTAGCCTTTCTCCCCCTACCTACCTCCCTTCCCCCCCTACCTTCACCTCTACCTGGTGTATATTTTTTTTTCCTTCTGTTACTTCCTCATGCAACCTTAGATAACCTGCTTTATCTTCCAATAGACACTTCTATGTATGTAAATACCCTGTAATCTGTACAATATCTATATAATTCTATGTACATATGAACTTCTTTTTCTTCCTCTCTGTAAACAGTATTATCTGTATTGCCTTGTAAATACCTGTGTTGACCTGTATATACAATTGTTCATGCTCTACCCAGGTCCATCTTGCAAATGAGCTTCTGCTCAATGATGAATGCCTGGTTAAATAAAGACTTGATTGATTGATTGATTGATTGAATATCTACAATGTCTATATGTCATACTAGAATTAAGATACATATTATCAGATACAAATTAAAATCTGTGCTAAGGATAGAACATCATGGACCTGATATTCAAAAGTTTGCATGGGTGTTAACTGGTGTTTGCCATACAAAACCAGGTTTTTCTGGAGTCCAATATTAAAAGGCTTGGTTGCAGACCAGTCCACTGCACAGTGGTAATGCTACTGCTTGTGATGCTGATGATCCAGGTTTGAAGCAAGCCTGGGTGTCAGAGGTCCAGCTGGGGAAAGAGGATTACGATCCTACAGATTGCTCTCCTCTCCAGGTGGTGGATGGGAAGCTGCTTGTTGTCTGTATGACCCTCATGGGGCATGGGGTTCTGGAAAGCCAGAGTTCACTAGGTTTTAGTGGCATGACTGTCAAATGGCATTCTTACACCTCGGTGACATTGCACGTCATGCATCTCCCGCTAGAAACCTAACAAAATGCTGGACGTGCACAATGCCACCCACCTCACCCTGACTCCATACAAGCTGACCATGGTGCCTCCCTGGACACTGGATGAGGCATCTGAGGGGGTAAGTAGGGAGGCCCCTGAGGCCCTGCCCTGGTAGATAAGCCAGGGAAGAACAACGAGGAGTGTCAGCCCCGGAGACTGACAAACTACAGGCGTGGGTCAAGCTAAAAGGGAAAGCCATTCCTGGCCCCCTCCAAAAGGCAACAGTTAGTGGTAAACAGAGTTAGCGACTGAGCAAACCAAAATATGGTATAGGCAAATGGGGGGCATGGACAGGAATATCGGTCAAGCAAATATTCAGCATATTTGCATTGCACAAAAGGGTTTACAATGGTCCTTGTACTCTGTGCACATACCATCAAACAAAACCCCCTCTTGCTCCACTCAACCCTAGAAGCTGCTGGAGGTAATGCAAAGCAAAGTTTTTAGTGCTGCGATCGGTGAAATACTGGGTGATGCTAGTTCTGAGGACTGCCAGCCCACAGTCAAGCTCTAACACAAAATGATGAACCAGCACTCAGATACCTCTTAACATCAGAATAATCCAGGTCCAGACAAAGTAATATCCACAGTGAATTTTATTCAGTGCACACCAGACCAGAGGTATACAGAAATTAGGAGCTTGCTTGCCCCAGCGCTTTGACTCAAAACGAGTCTTCATCAGGGGGTGAGTCACCCCCGATGAAGACTCATTTTGAGTCAAGGTGCTGGAGCAAGTAAGCTCCTAATTTCTGCATACCTCTGGTCTGGTGTGCACTGAATAAAATTAGCTGTGGATATATATTACTTTGCCTAGACGTGGATTATTCTGATGTTAAGAGGTATCCGAGTGCTGGTGCATCCTTTTGTTTTCAAGCTGGAGGTAATGCACCCAACTAGCCAGATGTCCACAGGGGGGAACACACCCACCCCTGTGGTCCATGGCACCCTCACCCCAATTGTCAGCCTGAAGTTATAGAAAAAGAATCCGGGTTCTACTGGTCTCCACCTCCTCCAATCCACCAGCCCATAGTGACAAAATCTCCCTGGTGCTAGTGATTGCACCTCTCTTCAATCACCAGACCATGTTAAGAAATAATACCTCTTTGGTGCTGGTGGTCCTTCCTGTCCAACCCATATAAAGAAACAATACATACTTGATGCTAGTGGTCCCCTTCCTCCACTTGCCAGCCCATGCTACACAAATCTCCCTGATTCTAATGGCCCTCCTCCAATCACCAACACATACTACAGAAATCTCCCTAGTGTTAGTGGTCCTCCCCTCCGATCACCGGCCCATAGTATAACTAAACTCTCCTGGCATCCAGTGATCCCCCCCCCGGCACCAATCCATGGTACCTCCAATTGAATGTCTGTGATCCCTGGCATCTAGTGGTGCCCCAGCATGGCACTGAGCACCCACCCCTCAGTCACTTTACCGGTATCCTCAGCATTGCAGGTGTGCATACAGTGACTGGTGTAGTCTTCCTTACTCCTCCTTAGCCAGCCACCATATGTCCAGGCAGGAAGCACATGTCTTATTTATAGGACATGGTGCATCACCCTGTCCTATAAAAAAAGTAATGTGCTCCCTGCCTGGATATATGGCTTCTGGCTTATGAGGTGTGAGGATGGCTGTGCTGATCACTGTATGCACACCTGTGGCATAGAGGATACTGGTAAGGTGACTGGGAGGGTGGGTGCTTGGTGCCATGGTGGGGAGGCTGCTAGACACTGGGGTTATAGACATCTGACTGGAGGTACCATTGATCAGTGCTGGGGTGGAATCACTGGACACCAGGTGGGGTTAGTTATGCTGTGGGCTGGCAATTGAGGGAGGGAGGACCACTGGCACCAGCGAGGTATTATTTCTTTTATATAGTGATGATCAGATGGAACTACTAGCACCAGGGAGGTATTATTTCTTCATATGAGCTGGTGATCCGATGGAGGGGACCAGTAGCACCTGGGAGATTTTTGTTGTATGGGCTGGTGATCAGAGAAAGGGGACCACTAGCATCAGGGAGGTATTATTTCTTTATATGACTGGTGAGCAGTTGGAGGGGATCACTAGCTCCATGGATAGCCACATATGTCTGGGCCTGGGAAAGCGGAGGTATCACATCAGGATATCAACATCCTGACAGCAAACACCACCATTGTGATGAATCTCACCAGGTCGAGATCTTTTGCTGTGGTGTTCCACTGTGTGCTGACACTTGGAGTTGGTTATTTAGAGATGGGTGGGTGTGGGGGGCAAAGCCCCCAGGAGAAAAATACTTTCTCCTGTTGGGGACAATGCCAACTGTCAGCATCGTTCCCATCTCTGTCGGGGTGTTGATGTCAACACCGTCAATATCATGACATGGAACCAAAGGGGACAGTGCCACCCTAGCCTGCCTCTGCTACCCACGCAAATGGGCCCATAATGGTCATGCAAATGGTCTCTTAGCATCTTGCATGCCCAATGGACTCATTTGCATTGGTCCCTTTGAAAACTCCAGATAGTGCTCTGGTGTTTGTGGCCCACTTTGACAGTCATGTCTGGGCAGTGCTACTTTACTTAGCTCTGTACTGACATGGCCCTGTATTCAGTCGGAGAGCACCAGTGCACTATCTGACTGCATATAGCATCCTCAGACCTTGGACAATTTCAAAGTGAAGCACAAACTTTGCACTCCACTTTGCACTTTACTGAATATCAGGCCCTATATCTACTGCTGGTGATATCATGACCTAAGATGGCTGCTTTGCTTAAGTCCCTGAATAGCCTGTATAGAATCTGTTTACATCCATTGGCACACGATCAAACTTTTAGCTTAAAACCATTTCATTTGAAAGCCATAGTTGTGAGCAGTCAGCAGATACCATTTTGATTATTTTTGGCAGAAGCACAGAAAACAGTTACGGTCAAAAATAGTGCTTAGCTAAAATGGGTGAGAAATGGTGGTACCTTTCTTTACAAGACAGTCAGGATCACAAACATCACAGAAATTAAACAGATGCTTCAGACACTTATACCAGAATTTGTGGAGTTGAGGAACAGTACTAAGAAGGTGGAAGAAAGGATGGAAGCCACTGAGTTGAGAATTGCTGATACAACATTCTTTACAATGAAGGATAAAGCACACACTTCACTGCAGGCTGACAGGACACAACAGCTTGTGAGGCAGGTAGAGAAGATATGGGAAAAAGTGGATGATCTCAAGAATAGAGGTTACAGAAAAATATAAGGATTGTGGGTATTCTGGAGAGGGTCTGAAAGCACTGATGTGCTACTTTTACAAACTGTGCTGTCAAAGGTACTGGATAACTACTGGGATATGCTGCTTGAGATAAAGCTCACCCACAGGAATCTTGCACCCCTGACCTGCTCGAGGCCCCCCCCCAGTGATCCCTGGCATACCTGCTAAAATACAGCATAAAAGAGCAAACATTAAAATTTGCAAGGGGAAGGGGCCACTGAAATGTAATGGCCACAAAATATATATGTGTATATAAATATATATATAGCTATATAGATATATATAGATATTTAGATATATAGATATATAGATATAGAGATACAGATATATGTACAGTATATATATTCTTTGGAAAATAACTTCATTAGTACACCAGTTATGGTAATGTAATGCCACAAAAGTAGGAAATGTGACATTAAGTGTCCAGTCCTAACTCACCACCCCATCCACAAATAGCAAAAGGAAAAACATTAGGGTTTTGGGTCTCCAGAGTCTTGGCAAATCAGTGGTGGAGTCTTCCTTGGGGTTGTCAACCCTATTGGCCCCCTCCCAGCCAGAAGCCTGTAGTCCAAAGCATAAGCAACAGCTCCAAGCCAGTGGCTCATATCAATACACTCTTCAAAAGTAGAGAATTATGTCTCACCACATGTTGCCATCCAGTTTGTTGTACCTTTCTTCATGCAGGGCCCTGCACACCCTGCATGAAGAAAGGAGATCATGTGTGATGTTATTTGTTTAGGGAATGGGGTGGGCATTAGGGTTGAGAACTCCAAGGAAGACTCCACCACTGACTCACCAAGACTCTGGAGACTGAAAACTCTAATGTTTTTTTCCTTTTTCTGCTTGGGGGTGGGGTGGGAGCTAGGGTTGTAAACCCAAACTCCACATTTACCTACTTTTGTCACATTAAGTTACCTTAACTGGTGCATTAATAACATTTTTTTGCAAAGTATTTCATAGAAACATTGAAAAAGAGATGGCAGAAGGAGATCAAGGGCTCATCTACTCTGCCAATGTGTTCCTTGGATCTGTATTTTTGAGATGGTGGAATCATATCCTCATTCATGCAGGCCACAAATGCCCATTGCCAAGGGAAGACTCCATCCACCTACAGAAGTTTTAGAGTCCTTGCAGGCTCTGCAGTTCTTTGCAATGATGGATATGGGTATGGGTATGGATATGGATATGGATATGGATATGGATATGGATATGGGTATGGATGAGGGTATGGATATGGGTATGGGTATGGGTATGGAGATGAAGATAAAGATGATATGAATGTGAAATGCAGTTCTGGTGCTCCTACTTAAAGAAAGATGTTAAATTGCTGGAGGGGGTCCAACACAGAGCAACCAGGATGATCCTCGATATGGAGGACAAACTCTATGAGAAGAGACTGAGATAGCTCAACATGTATTTCCTGGAGGAACAGAGTGATAAAGGGGACATGATAGAAAACTTCAAATATCTGAAAGTCATAAATAAAGATGGAACAGAGGGACTTTTAAGATTCAGGAGAGGTAGGAACACTAATGGGTACAATCTAAAGTTGAGGTGATAGATTCAGAAGGAAATAAGAAAGCACTATTTCATGGAGACAGTGGCGACAGGATGGAATGCATTGCCTGAGGAGTTGGTATCCTTGATGATAGTGGGCAGTTTTAAGAGGGAATGGGACATCATCTGGGAGAAGGTTGCCAATGAGGCATTGGGGGAGGAGTAACAGCTAGTATGGGCATGAAATTGGATATGCAGGTAGGAGAGGGAGAGCAGCTGCAGTGTAACAGACTGCTAGCTGCACACTTGAGCAGACTAGATAGACCATCATGTCTGTATCTTCTGGCATTCTTCATATGTTCATAAGAATTCATGGGGCTGTCTGGTGGGCTGCAGAAGTGCAGGGCCCTGTGGTCCCTGCACTTCTATGTGGCCACAGCTACAGAGACACAGGGCAAAGAGTGCAGCTGTCAGCAAATGCCTAGGGCACTCTGACACCCAAGGAGAGTAGATATGTTGGGCCTTATGCCAAGAAAACATTTGTCTTCACTATATGGTAGCTGGGTCCATGTGGACAACCCTGCATGTTTCATTTCCTGGCTGGAGGAGTGTCACATAACAGCGCCATCCCCCCACCCTCACCCCATCCAGCTGGGTTACTGATCTCATCACTGAACTTAGTTCACCAGAAAGGGATCACAAACCATACCCGCTAGGGTCAAGATGGGCACTACACACAAAGTTTAACAACAATTATATTGTATATTTTTCAAGATACTTGTTTTATGATTTACCTGATAAACATGGTATGTACCATTTGTAGTGTATTGGGAGAAATGTCATTTCACTCCAGAAATCTGAAAATGCATCTCATCCAGGATTAAAAAAAAATGACATGTCATGTTTATGAAGTGGTATGGAAAAATGGTTATGCTGAAAGTTTGGAGTCAAAATATTTAAGCAATAATGCCCGACAGGGTGTGTGTCATGCTGGGATAACTTCACGCCTCAGGTGGTTGGGCATGAGGCCGCAGGCCGAGTGTGTCCAATGACTGAGGCGTGACGTTATCCCAAATGACGCACACCCTGGAGGGCATTATTACTATTATACAATGGCTCGCTGTTATACAGAATAAAAAAAATAATTTTAAAGATGTTTTTGTGTGAAGAAATATGTTTGTTTCTTAAGAGAAGATGAAACAATCAATAAGATGCTCAGTAAAAAAAATCAATAAGATGCTCAGTAAAAAAATCATCTGCAGATTCACAATGAGGTTGAGACTAGACCTGTGATGTTGTACTGATTAACATCACGGGTCCAGCCCAAGACTGACCAATCAGAGTCCAATATTTTTTCTTGCCCTAGTATAATTAAAATTAGTGAAGTTATGAGTGAACATTGAAATACTGCAATGTTCACTCATAACCTGGGCATTCTACCTTGTTTGTACATCAAATTTTTAGCATAGACTTTGAATCTGGTAGGTGAAAATTTTCAGTTCCCCACTGACAAGTCTTTCTGTGCCACCAAAATGTCACTCCGCACCATATGTGTGAAAACACAATTTTGCTAGGATTTGAAAAATAACAGCTGTCACACCCATGAGGTGGTGTGAAAAAATGGCTATGTTAATAATTTGGGATGAAAATATTTAAAATGACCAAAGTTAGCAAACGAGTATAGAAAAATGTCAAAATTACATGCATAATTTTCTATTTTTACGATTATGACCCACAATTTTCAACATGGCCTTCTTATGTCTCCACCTCATGAACAAAGGTGGTGAAAATGTTCAAATCCTGCCTGAAAAGTGATTTCACCAAGTGACTGCAAAATCACCTTTCTGACCTGATTTGCATAATTTCACCACCACTGGTCATGAGGTGGAGTCCCAAAAAGGCCATGTTGAAAACTGGGGGTCAAAATATGCAAAAATGACAAAGTTATGCATCAAAGTTCAAAACCCCATTGAAATGCATTGAACCACCCTTACCTTAGTTTCTCATATTGCAGTCAGTGGTTCCAGCAGCAAAACGTGTCTTCAGTCAGAGAGTTGATCTTTGCTCTGGGACCTGTTCAGGTGAGTGAGGATGTGTGGGACATCTGAGAGGGTACAGGGTGGTAGGTGCTCAGTGGAAAGTTGGGGTGGGTGGTCGGATCTGAAAGGGACCATTTTCTTTATACAGGTTATAAGAAACCAACCATCGAGGAATGGTTTTCTTTATTACATCTAATATTAATGCAGGCATGGTGATCAGAGGGTAGGGGGTGACACTAGACACCAGGAAAACAAGACATATAAGAGGATGGCGATCAGAGGGCAGGGGGTACCTCTAGACACCATGCAAACAAAAACCACAAGGGGACAGTGATCAGAGGGCGGGGGTGACACTAGATACCAGGGAAGCAAGAAACATAACGGTACAGTGAAGACAGGGTGTAGGATGCCAGTAGACACAAGAGAAACAAGAAACATAAGGGGACACAGATCAGAGGGAGGCAGGGGTGACCACTAGATACCAGGGAAACAAGAAACATAAGGGGACAGTGAGCAAAGGGAGAGGGGTGAAACTAGTTACCAGGGAAACATAACACACACAAGGGAATGGTGATCAGAGGGAGGGTATGGGTTCAACTGAACACCAGTGAAACATAACACACATAAGGGGACAGTGATAGGAGTAAGGGAGCGTGATACCACTAGGCACCAGGGAAACAACAAATCTAAGAGAACAGCAAATGGGGGGCACCAGTCGACACCAGGGAAAGAGCGTCTCACTTCTCTCACAGCAGCCAGCAGCATGAGTTCCAGCTGCAGATGCAGAACTCAAGAACATTCCATTGTTCTCATACAGAGAACGTGGGTGAATGGTTCCTCTTGCTAAGCTGGGCACCTTGGATTTTAGAGTGCCAAGAAAAGTATTTCTGGAAAGTTTTATAAAAACAAATAGCAGAATCTCCAGTTTAGCTAAGTTCAGGTGTTTGATTTTTAAATATATTATTTTGATGCAGTTTCAATGTCTGTGAGTTGAAAATGAGAAAAATCTCAATTTTGTTTAACCATTCGAGAGGTATATCATTAAAATAAGTAATCGTGACCATTTTGTTTAACAGTTTGCATCAGGATGGTAACTCTAAAATTGTTGTAACTCTGGAACCAACTAATATTTTTTCATGAAACCTTCCAAAGGCACACCATTGGCATGGGCCCCTTCAACTCTTGAAAATGTCATGCAAAAATTCCACACTGTCTAGGTTGTAGGTGAGAAAAATAACCAAATGTTAAGTATAAAGAAACCAAATGTGTTTTTCCATTTTTGTGCTCTGTATCTCGAAAACCAAACAAGATGCCATCACATTTTTTTTACATCTTAAGACTCTGGCAGCCTGCCAAATTTTGGGCTAGTTTTCAAACAATGCCAAAGTTATTAAGGTCAAAATTGAGTTTAACATTAAACAGCCTACTCAACATTAGCTATATGGGTGCTACCACACCCTATAATATATTTAGAGACTTCTCTAATTAATTGGCTCACAGGGGGGAAAGTCAATCCTGTCAAAAAGAACTCTGTCACAATGTACCCTACAATATGAGGTACCTACAATTTTAGTTTTCACTAGTAGAGCAAGTGACCTCATTCAAAATTCCCAGGATGCACAACATTTTATGAAGCATATGAGGCTTCTGAGAGATCCCAGATGAACACTGAACCTCAGCCACAGTGGGAGACAAGAACAGCAGGTACCACCACTGACCAGAGGCAACACAAAGCCTATAAAACCACAACAAACCACAACCCACATGAGTGGAATTACCCTCCCATCCCAACAAGTGAATCAACTGCATCACCCGAGAAGCCTGGCAAACACAAAAACCTAAGAGGCAGAGGATGAGGAATAGAGACAAACAGGAACTTCTGGACACTCAGCAAAGACAACATCACAGTAGAAGCAGCAGCAAGGCATCTGGGTGCACCTTTCCCTGAATCCAGCACACAATCTGGGGAATCAGAGCTACTGTACAAGCTTCCCAGGGACTTGGAAAGAAATGACTGACAAATACAGCATAAAAACCCAGTGAAGCAACTTTGAACATGGATGTTGAGGTGACGCTCCTCACAACTTCCAAGGAGGATATCTCACTCAGCTCCAGCTGGGCCACTACAGTCGAGAGGGCACAGATTTTTAAACCTAATCCTACAAATATTCCTTAGCCAAATTCAATGAAACAGACCACTCCTGATGACATGAATGTAGGGCAAAATGCTTTACCCAATGGGACACTGAGACTTTAACAGTTCTACTATCATTTATCTGTTTAGTGGCTGTTTCTCTTGTTTTTTTTTCTTCCACCTATTGTATGGGTATAAGACATTATGGGGTGATGAATTACTGAAGGGGGCAGGAAACATATCCTATTGTTACCTAGCATTGCACAGCAAGTGGAAAGGATCCAAATAATATGGGGAAACATTGTAATGTCTTACAAGAAAACAGTAATACAAGGAGGTTGCATATGGGAATGTAGGGCGTATTGAAAGGACTAAACAGGCTAGCAGGGGCAGAGAGAATTGACACATTGCCCACAACACTAGCTATGAACTCAGTAATTCATTGGAATAGTGGGATCGTAATCCCACACAATTGGTACCCATTCAGCTAGTACCAAGTAACCTACAATAATACTGGTCATGTGATCCCCAACTCACTCCATCCACTGGTCTTGAATAGCAGTATTACCCCCTCATACACCCACCTTGGCCACAGTCATACCAATCAACAGGAATATCCCCCCAATGAACAAAAGGGAGTTGAGGCTTTTTATGGCAGCTAGCTGAAGGAGGACAACAGGAGAAGTGCAGGAATGCTCCATCACTCAATAATTACTAAGAGCAATACCATACTGGTGAGGCAGGTATATTCTGCAGCTCCAGTGCAATGAGGAATGGGGAGCCATTCTGGCCTCACTGCTCAAGCAGCCAGTATAGCATGTGACATCCCTGAGGAGAAAAGATGGGAAAATGGACATGTCCTACAGTTGCAAGGTGCTGTAGTGAAGGGAGTGCTCCATGCCCTCACTCCTGGAAGCCACAGCCATCAATTTTGCCATACACTACATGCTCTTCCCTCTCACCCACTAAACAGTGACTTCCTCACACCTTCACATCATTGCAATAGAGTAGCAAATGGTTACGGGATGTAACATGGTACCCATATGCCACTATATTATCCCCATCCCCCAGGAAGGGCATCTCACAATACCCTGGCATCACCAAGGACGTGGCTAAGATCCAATGCCAGAACAGTACTAGGGTGTCTAGACTTACTGCACTAGAAAAAGACTAAGTACCATACTAAAGGAATAAGGCTAGAGCCAGCATAGTGACACCACTTGACACTCTAAAGTACAAGAATCAAGAATGGTGTAGAAAACAAAGCTATCTACCGGGATGGGCTTGGGTGGATATAAACCACTTGCCCACACAAAGGCCCACCAGACAGTAAATTGTTATAGATCAGCTTTGAAACATCCTAGGAAATGTTGTTGAAATGCAACAGAAAGACACAGGCACAATTACAAAACAAGGTTCAGACGACATAGGCAGATGTTTTGAGGTTCTATCCATGCTAAAGTTTGTCTTATGAAAAGGTAATAAATGTCTTATTCTGTTGATAATATATGTAACCTGGAGTGGTGGAGCTAGCTGGTAACTTGAATGGCAGCATAGATTATGAAAGCGGCACCACCAAGGGAGAAATTCCTGTCATCCACCAAAAACAAGTTCAAATGCCCTGATATTGTATGCATATGTGTTTGCCTCAGACCAACAGCTATTGAATGATGCTTTTGTGACTCCCAGCACTGACCGACAATGTTACTTTTACCTATTGCAAAAAAATCAGAGTACTTTACAATGCTGTTGCAACATTGGGCCTGCTTGACTCCTTTTTCATAGTGAAGAGCATGGTACACCTATAATTACAATACCTAGGAGGGAAAATGGTAAGAACTAACTTTTACTACTCTCTTATATCTTGGGCAAGCTATACTTCTCTGACTGACAAAAAAAGGAAGGAAAAGAAAACATAAAGACACAAGCTCATGTGACCTGCTATTCAAGTGTATAATAAGAACACTTCCACCTACATAGTCTTTATTTCTCTCATATATCTGATAAACAACTTTTCTGCACATCACACTGAAAAAGGCACATTGTCAGCTCAGGGGAATCCTATTAAATTTGATAGGGTGCAAATTGCAACTATGCTCACCCAAATCCTAAAAGACACTATGAAACCAAAAGCCACTACAGCTCAAATCAGCAAAGACCTGGCTTCTTTAGGGCAGAGAGACACTATGGCTTATCAAAAATTGTTGCAACAGGAAGGTACTGTCTATACTTCCCAAGGAATTCTTTAAGAGCATGATCAACACATTAACTATCTATTACCAGAAGTTGACGACCTGGAAGGTCATGCAAGGAGAAATAATATCAGAATAATTGGATTTCAAGAGGGTGCGGAGGGCCGTGACGCCCTAGCTTTCATAATGGCAACAATACCGATACTGCTGCAGGCTTCAAACTTCTCACCTCCAGAACCTAAGAGAGCCCATCATTCTCTGCCCCCTTAGCTGAAGTCAGGAGAATGAGCGCAGCCGATACTGTGCAAATATTTGAGATCTGCAGTAAAGAAAAATGTGTTCCAAACAGCTAGAGAAAGGGGCCCTCTTAAATGGGAAGGTCATATTATCCAGTTCTACCAAGATTTCTCTCCTGAGTTATATAGGACATGCAGAGCACATGCTTTTGTTTGACAACACTATTTCCAACTAGGTATTCCTACCTCCCTCAGGTATCCTGCCCTACTTACAGTAGATAACAAGTTAGTGAGGCATGTGTTGTATTTAATACTCCCATGGATGCTGAGCAATACTTAATACAGCAGTGGGCCAATGCCAAAGCCACAACTTTGTCACTCCATACATCTGAGAGCAATACAATTTTGCCCATGGACAATTATCAGGAACAATCTGACCTGGCTACTGCTCTGCTTAATAGCCACCAATAAATTGCAGACAAGTGGCATCAGGCCACAAGAGGGAGGCACAAAAAACTGAGCTCTACAATCTTAATTGCAAAAATCTACCAAAGAAACAACACTCACGAAGTAGGAATCAAACATACCCTTCGTCTGATGCCAGTAGCTGCTCTTCTGCTTTTCCCTGATAAAGACACAAAACAGATTTGCAGCACTAAGAGAGGCTTCACCATTGGCCCCAACTACTTACACAGTAGCTACTAGGAATGCTGCTTGCCCCTAGTCCCCAGCAGCAAACCAAAGACAACTGGACACCAATTTCTACCACATGGGCAGATTTATTTATTTATTGAAATGTTTCACTAGGAAGGTACGCTGAGCAACAAATTGACCTGGGGGGGGGGTAGGGAACAATGGAATAGAATACAGAGAAATGTTACAATGTTGGAATACAATTTGCTTACTTGCATACAATGAGAACAGGAGGGATTACAGGTGGATAACATTGGCTAGCACTGCATCAGTTAAGTTTAGTAGATATGAAGACACATATAGCAAATTGGTAACAGTTGGTGACAGCTGGTAACACTGGAACACATATAATAACTTGGCAACAGTATGTAGCAGTAGATGGTAAGGTGATCCAATAGTAATTGGTAGCCATTAGTGTAACATAGATATTCAAGATTTACAGTGATTGGAGTAAAGAGAGGAAGAATGGAAGCGGGGAACGAAAAATTGTGGAGGGTAGAATGGAAGAAGGAAAGAAAATTTACAGAGAGACGCAGACAGAACATGATTTTTGAGGCAAATAGAGATGACAGGGTGGACTAAAGTGCATATGAGAGGGGTATAGGGGTAGGTTATAAGTGCTTAATTGAGTGTAGGGGTTGGCCAGTGTTAGGCTATGTTAACCAGAAGGGTAGGAGGAGAGGAGATGTAGAGTGGCAGGGTGAAGAGAAAGAGGTATTGTAGGTGGGGGTATCCAAGGGAGGAGGGAGGATTTGAAATTCAGCAGTGTCCTGTTATCCCTATCTGGGCAGGGTGGTGGACAGCCCTACTGGTAGGACACTGCTTATAGGCGATGAGAGTTATTTATATATATACTGATGCAAGAGAGGGGGGTGTTGAGGGAGGGAAGTTGTGGGAGGGGGTAGCAGAGGTCAACTACAGTAGGGGGGTAGTACCCCACAAGTGTGCTGGGTGACTCTGCCTGCACAAGGCAGTGATCTAGCGGTGACCAAGGGAGTGCAGTAAAAGGAGAAATAGGGGAAAGGGGTTAAAGTTGTTGCCCACTGTGTGCTATGGATCCTGCTTGCACAACGCAGTGATCGAGTTCACAGGAGGGAGATAGATTAAGGGTAGAGAAAGAAGGGGGGAGGAACACTTTAGGAGGAGGAAGAGTAGGGGACAAGGAGGAGCACAATCAGAGGGAAATAGGAGTGTTAGGGAGTAGGCATATGAGCCTGAGCAGAGGTCAACTATAGTGGGGAAGGGGTAGTACCCCACCAGCGTGCTGGGTGACCCTGCCTGTACAAGGCAGTGACTGTGGGGGTGAGTAAAAGGAGAAATAGGGGAAATAGGGTAAAGTTGTTGACCACCACGTGCTATGGATCCTGCCTGCACAAGGTAGAGGTCGAGCTCACAGGAGGGAGATAGATTAAGGGTAGAGAAAGAAGGAGGAGAAACATTTTAGGAGGAGGGAGAGTAGGGGACAAGGAGGAGGAGGAGCATGATCAGAGAAAAATAGGAGTGGTGGGGAGTAGGCATGTGGTAATATGGGCTTAGGGGATATGGCAGGGGGATTAGGGAGGGTCATGGCAGGCACAGGAAGGGGCAAGGAAGTTCTTGAGGGCAGCGTTAATGGGGTAGCAAGAGGATGAGTGGTGAATTTGAGGGGGAAGTGAATTCCAGATTTTAGGGAGGTGATAAGAATAACTCAATTGGCCAATAAGAGTGGAGCGGCGTGGGACCACCAGGGTTCATGAGTCAGTAGATCTAAGGGAGTGGGAAGGAGAGATAGTGGTTGTAAAGGCAGGGGAGATGTAGGAGGGAAGTTCACTCAGCTAGTGCTTGGTGGTGAATTTTGTGCAGTGAGAGAGATGTGGAAGAACTGCCTGCAGAATGGAAGCTGCCCCCAACAGTTCCAGAACAGACCCAAACCAAAATTCTACCACAGGACCCTCTGACATGAAAAATCTGATTCCTTAATATAGTGAGTAACACATTTATTTATTAGATGTGATGGCAACCACTTTCCTTTTTTCTCTCTGAATATATCGGAATCCAGCAATTTTAGCAGCCTTTTAAACTGATGTTCAGTCTGTTTCTTTTGCTGAGACTGAATCTCTATGGTGGTGAGATCCCATGCTGAGCAACAACTAGTGATGGAACTATATATGTGCAGGTATAGTGCTACATTTCTGTTTTAAACTGCCCTGATACAGTACCATCCCACTGGGAAAAGATCCAATACATGTTTGTTTACAGTTCAAAAAATATATTTTTATCATATGTCTGCAGTATATGCAAAATATCCCAAATTGTCAAGTTGAAATATCTGATTTATTTGCAGAATATATGTGACAAATATATTCGATATATATCAGAAATATATTTTCATGATATATTTCTTATAGCTACATAACATGTATTTACATATCTGCTTATATATCTTTAATATTTAATAAATATACTTTTTTATGTACAGTAGTTGACAAATATCTAAAAGATTTTTAAATATATGCTTTGTAAAAATATCTTAAAATACCCAGACAAAAAGACAATAGATTAATCTTGATGTAACATATCCTTAACTGTACATTTGGAATTCCTCTTATTAGTAACCATTTAGATATCTATAGTGGAATTATCATTTAATGATACACCTTTAACACAGACTTACTTTATCCATTTATGCTTATACATAGGACTTACCTCTTGATCTCACAGTTCATAAAGGCTCAAATTGGTATTTATACCACCCTCTTTGGTTCCCTTTTATGTTGGAGTGAGTTACTACTTGTACCTTGTTTTACTCTTTACCTTTTCCTCCGGTCTGTAAGCTAATGCTGTCAATTCAAAATTGTCTTCTGACCATCCCTTAGGAAACGACCCAATGTCCAGACCAGTTCTTTATATGTACAAAAGGCAATTATTTTATTTACACCACTATACCATGTTACATATAATTCAATCAAAGCATCAAACATAACAGTTTCATTTATTGTCCATATAATTTCCAATTCAATCTTTCATTAAATTCCACAGCAGGTCCCATTCTTCTTCACCTTATCCGCTCCTTACTTCTCGGGGTCCAGATGCGTCACCCGACCCCCCACCACCATCAACCAGTACTCCCTACACTTCATTTTGCTAGGCCTGGATGCCCTGAAACCCAACCCCTAGCCCCCCATCCCCCCTTCTAATCATGTCCAGGTGTATTGCCCCCTGGCCCGTGCAACTTACCCCCTGCCCCCAACTGCCCTCCACCCGTTTTGCCCTCTATGTCCTTCTCCCTTCCCAAGCATTCCCTTTCTCCTTCACTAAACACACCTTTTCTTTAGACCTGGCTCTTTCAGCCACCTTCCCATAAGGCAGTAACTGTCCACCTGCCCCGAGACCTGCAGTCCAACCATAAACTTGTTTCCCAAGCCTTTCCTACCTCTATTCCCTCAAGACCATACCCATGATGTACCGGGGAGGTAGGGTGGGAAAAATGAAAAAATCCCATCAGAAAGAAGGAGAGAGCTACCAAACCTGGCCTTATAAATGCCTTCAGGACCCTGGGAAAGGACCCCTGCAGGCCACACACCCTGGCCAATCCTGTGTCCCTACAGGTGTATGCATCATTCCCCTGCAACCTACCAATCATGATTTAACCTGAGCCTTCCCCTTCTTCCACCTGCATGTCAGCTCTGACCTCACCAAACTCCACCTCCCTTTTCCTATCCTCCCTAAGATTCCTCCATCCGCCCCTCCTTCCCCACCCCAACCCACTCTCCCCAGCAAACTCCATCTCCTTGGTGATGTCATCAGACAATTCTGGTTGCCTTTTAATGGTAACCTTATTTTTCTTCTGACCATTCCTTAGGAAACGACCCACTGTCCAGACCAGTTCTTTGGATGCATGAAAGGCAATTATTTTATTTATACCACTGTACCATGTTACATATAATTCAATCAAAGTATCAAGCATAACAGTTTCATTTATTATCCATATAATTTCCAATTCAATCTTTCATTGAATTCTGCAGCAGGTCCCATTCTTCTTCACCTAATCTGCTCCTTCCTTCTTGGGGTCTGGCTGTGTCACCTGACCCCCCACCGCCATCCCCCTGTACTCCCTACACTTTCTTTTGCTAGGCCTGGATGCACCAAAACCTGACTCCTAGCCCCCCACCCCCTTCTAATTCTGTCCTAGTGCATTGTCCTCAGCCCGTAACCTACCCCTGCCCGCCAATTGCCCTCCCCCTTTTTGCCCTCTATGCCCGCCCCCTTCTAAAGCATTCCTTTTCCACCAGTCCCCACCTCCAGCCTGCATTGGATTGTGGGGCTCCCCGTCTTGTGGGGTCTTTGCTGCTTCTCAATCTGAATTATGCCAGCTGCCAAAATGGCAGCAAAAAGACAGCCATACCAGTATCTGATAGATGAATCCCATCCCCCATAGGCATCCCAGTTTGCCATACAATATCCCCTTGTGCAAAATTTAACTCCCCCAAGCTCTGCCATAAAATCCACCACCCTTCTGTTTAACCTTTCAATTGCCCATACTTTTGTGGTGTGCTGCCATGCCCATCTGGATACTATCTCTGACCATACCAATTCCACCCCTGACCACCACCCCTGAATGGTCCTCAAGTCTGCCTTAATGGCCTGCAGCAAGGCTCCCCATGGCATGAACCCCAAGTCATTACCCCCGAGGTGAATAAGAATGAACTCCAGCTTTTCCCAAACTAGCCTGAGCTCCTCCATCAGAGGAACCAATCTGGGCCCACTGCATTCCCTGGACCTCTTTCCAGCAAACCTGTGGGCCTCTGAGTCCTTTCATGAATTCTTTGTGGCCTCCAACTGGGTGATATATGTCTCTCTCTGCCTAGTATATGAATGAGTGCCCCAAGATCCACATGGTTCTCCTCCTGTTTCCACCTGCTGACGTAAGGAGACAAAATAAAGCACAGTCATTTCATGGTTTGACATATCGCTTATAACAGGCGGACCACCATCTACCCAGCTCCTTTGTCTCTTCAGCCGAACACCCCTCCTGGGCTAAATTCAAAGCCATCCCTATTCTGAAAGAGTGGGTGGCAAATTGTGTTGGGTCCTCCCCTTTGAAAGTCAGAGCTTTTTTTAATAACCCCTCCTACTTGGTAGCTAGTCACCACCCTCCCATTACCATGTAAAAACCAGGCCCCTGGCACTGAGGGCCAGATGGTCCTATAGTTTTCCATGGCCAGCACAGCACACCCCTGGTCTCCCCTAGCTCGCCTGATAAGCATCTGTGACCCATGCCCCATCTGATCCATCTTCAAACAACTCAACCAAATGGAAAGACCCTCTTTGGTAAATTTTACATCTTCCCTCTGTAGACCCACCTCTATGTCTCTTTTGCTTTTTGTGACCACTTCCCCTACCCGGAACACCCTGCTGTACATCAAGCTGAACACTGCCCAAAATAGGCAGGCTTCACTGGCTGAATCGCAGATGACCTCCAAGGCTCTCAGAACAGCAGCTAGGATGTCAGGCATGATGGGTTTACGTGTGTCCATCTGTGGGCCCTGCCCCCTCTGCCAACCTAAAAGCATGCACCTCAGCCTTTTACTGCTGGGCTCTGACCATCCCCTGGTCCAATAAGCCCACCCAATCCCGGCCAAGTGCACCACCATGGTTGAGTGCACCAGGCCTTTTTCCCATCTAGCCACCATGAACCTCATTATCTGTTCCTCTGTAATGGGCAAGCTTACCGCCATGCCCTGCTGCGATCAAAACCCTTTGAAGGCTTCCCATTCACCTTTGTACGCCTTCAGCATGTTGGCTGACCACGAGCTCCATTACAACATTCAGGCTCTTGCCATCTAATTTCCCACAGATGTGTTGGTTCTGGTGTTCTCCCCACTTCCACTTGAGTGGCCAGCCTTCTAAACCTGCCCAACTGCAAACATGAGAGGCTGTCATCAGTCTTGTTCCTGACCCCTTCCACATGCCTGGCTCTGAAAGTGAGGTTTAAACGTAGCCCCAGTAGTACCAGCTGTCTCAAAATTCTAGTCACTGTCTCCATGAAACCCTTTAACCTGCCCTTGTTGTCACACCAGAAGAGCACCTTCATGTTCCACAGAAACACCCCCATACATCTATGGGTACCCAGATGGGAAAAATCTCCAGCAATGTGATATCCTTAAGTAGGTCCCTCTTCTGCCAGCTGTCCAGCCAAGCCTCAGATATCCACCTTCCCCCATAATATGCCCCCATGCCCAGCAATCCAGAGGCTCTGTATATAACTGGATGGCATTGCTGTCTGTCCAGTCATTCTGCCAAAGGGTAACGCCATTATACTCCCCTAAAAAGGTGTCCCATACCCTCAGGTCCTCCTTCACCACATTGTTAATATCTGCCCAATAATGCAGTCTCTTTACCTTCCCTGTGGCATGCACAACCACCACGTGAATGCCCTACCCGGGCCGATGGCCTGACTGGTGAAGTTCAAGTGCCCCAACAATTGCTGCACTACCACCAACGGCACGCTTCTTCTGCCCACTACCTGGCCCAGCAGCTCTTTGAGCCTCTGCACCTTTCCTTGAGGTAGGCAGAAGCATCCCCTTATGGTGTCAACTTCAATTCCCAAAAATTCCAGCGCCCTGGCCGGACCCTCCATTTTTCCTTTCACTAATGGAATACCAATTGTCACACACATGACCTGAATATCCTGCAACATGACCTGTACTTTATTCTTGGATTCCTCAATCAACAAAAATTATCCAGGTAGTGTACTACCTGCTTGTGGCCATATTGTTGTCCAAACACCCACTGGACCCATGTACAGAAGGTCTCAAAAGTGGCACATGCTACTGAGCACCCCATTGGCATGGCCTTGTTAAAATAAATCCCCCCCATCAAACTGGAACCCAAGGAGGTCCCAGTCCTAGGCTGAACCAGCAGCAGCCTGAAGGCAGACTCAGTGTTTGTCTTTGCCAACCGGTCTTCCTGCATGGCCCTCACAAGCAGCACCGCTGAGTCCAAAGATGTATAAGATACCACGCTGTGCTCCTGTGCTATGCCATCATTCACCGATTATCCCTCTAGGTAAGACAAGTGGTGAATAAGTCTGTACTCCCCCTGGCTGTTTCCATTCCCAAATGGGAGATGTGAAATTGACCACAAGGTGGGACCGAGGCCCCTCCACCCTGCCTGCACTGATTTCGCTAGTATTTTCTTATGGACAATGTCTTCCTTCCTCTTAACCATTGTCAAATTCTTAGCCCTCATCCCAGACCTAATGCCCTAAAAGGCTAACGTAAAACCCCATGCAAAACCCTCCCTCAGCATCACCCGTTGCTCCTGATTCAGAAACCCTTCCATCCACGCCACTACCATCTCAGACCTATTGGTGTTTTTGCCAAGGGAAAAACCAGCCTCAGTCCCAACACCACTAACTTCTCAATTCCACCAATAGTTGGGATTGTATCCTCCTCTGTTCCCAGATCCTGGCCCCTGGCCCAAAATCCACTACTGCTCCCCTTCCCCCTTGTGCCCCTCCAAAGGGCTGATTCTGACTGTTTTGCATCCCAGATCACTCATTGTTCCCCCTGCATTTTAATACTGGATGCTGCCCACCACACTTTAAGCACACAGCTTAAACTTACAATTGGTCCAGTTGCAAGCTACTCCATTATATGCCCAGCAAGACTTGGCTCCAACCTGCCCCCATCTTCTTAGGCCCTTCTGACACCACTCCAATTCCTGCCTGGCTGGATAAGGTTCTGACCCATAAATTAGAGTGTGTATGATACCACCTCAGGTCACCTATTGCAGCCACAGTAGCCATACACCACCGAAATTCCTCATCCTACTACAATAAGCCATACCCCTTTTGGGCCTTGTAAGCATCTAATTATGGCCATATAGGTCAATAGCCAAATGGCCAAATCAGGTTCTTCTCCAACAATTGGCACTGTATATTAAAAACCCCACCTGCCAAGTGTCCAGATTTTCCTTTATAGGTAGCTTCCTCCTCTTTGTGACCAACCACTGACAGTGTCACTGCCATCTCTGATTTTCCAACCGTTTCTTTCTGCTCATACTTTTTGGCCATCTTTTTTGTCCAATAGGCCAAATGTGTCAATGTACTCCCTTCCAAATTTTGTCCTTGATGGAGTCAGGCACATGGTCCCCCAAGGAAAACCCTGGAGGCACATCATAAAGCTTCCTCACCCTACCCACGCTAGGCCACGCCCTCCCGGACCCTTCCGTCTTCCTCTTCTCTTTCTTGAACTCATCCAGGATTTTTTCCAAAGAGTCCAGCCCCTTATCCTCCATCCCCGCCAACAAACCTGACACATACTCCTTGAGACTACCCTCACCTGAGGGATTGCCTGCTCCCTTACCTGCTCCTGTGTCCAGGTTTGCCAGTACTGGTATGGGTCCTGGTACTGGGGCTGGGGCTGGCCCTCTTGGGTGCTTCCCTCCTGCCCCTTTTCCTTGGGGGCCCTCCTGCTGCTTCCTCTTTCACTCTGCCACTTCTTCCTCTTCCCTCTTCTGGGCTTTGTCAAGGGCACAGTATTTTCCTATCAATGCTGCCACCTCAGCTGCTCACTGGAGCTTGGTGCAGGCTGTTTCCTGGGGCAATTTCTTGCAAATGCTAAGACAAAAAAAAAGAGGAGAATGAATACATGCAATGGCCATCCACAGTAGTCCTGTAATCCTGTCCCAGCTTCAGCAAAATTCAGTGTTTCCCATGTAATAAACCATGCAGACCTAAAGGCCCCCTACCCACCCCTGCCTGTGCCCCAGCACAATGGTGCCTTCCATCCATCTGTTCCTTCATTGAGCCACATCCCACCTATCCCTGGAACAGGAAGGGTTATTCCTCCCAGAAGAAACATGGCCTATTTCAAATAACTCAAGACCTAATAAGCAGACTGGCTAGAAGTGGCTCCATGGAGGTTTCCTCTAATAGTTCCATCCTCCTTGCCACCACTGTCCTTGCACCATTCAACATAGCCCTTTTGAGAACTTCAGCACCTACCCAGCAGCCTTTTAGTGATTTCTGTATTATGATCAAAAATCAGCACCTGCCTAGATGCAGCTCTAATAATTACTAAGCGGTTAATCAGTATGCTAAAGCCTTCCTGTAAACCGCTGTGTTGACAGTTCTCACTGCTTGCCTGTCCGGGCTTTCCTGGACTTTTACCCAGCCCATATTTGCCAATTTCATCCACTTTCCTCCTGCCTCCCTTCCCTGTGATTCCACATTTCCCCTTTGGCCTAATGCTCACAGTCTTCCAGCAGTCCCTTGCCATGGAGAAAAAAACAAGCAAAACTAACCTTTTCCTTTGTTTTCTCCATTTTTTTTTTTTTTTTTGTTTATTGCCTTTCCCCACTAGTGATCATCTACAGATGGAGCATTCTGTCCTGATTCCCCTTCCTGTTGCCCCATCTGTGGGCATACCTGCCATACAGGGCCCCCCCATGGCCACCTTCTGAAACTCCCGACACATTTTCTTTGCAGGGCACTTCCTACCCCATGCTTACCGTTCTTTTGCTTTTATTTAAAATAAATAGTGGCTGCCCTCCCTCCCCACATGTGGTCCTGATGCATCTCAGCTAGTGTGCATATCACCCAGTGGGCCATGTGGTGATGATGTCAGATGCCAAATCATGTTGCCTTGTCTTCTGGGCCCCACAGTGCTGCAACTCATAGCCTAAACCTCTGCTGCTGTTCAAAATTGAAACTCCTGAAGTTTGCCTTCTGTTCGCTGGGCTTTTCTTGTCCCCTTTTGGGTGCTATAACCAACCTTTCTGCTTCAGCCACACCACCATCATCTCCATTTTTTACGAGTGATCAGGATGCCACCCACCCTGTCATGAGGCATCCGAATTCTCCTACTAATGGAAAGCTGCCTCAGTCTCTCTTCAGATTACTGGTGCCCACATGCCAGTGTCCTAATTTCATCTTTTATCCAGGTTCCCTAGCTACCGCCACCAAGTCCTCCGTTAATGCCCGCCTCCAACTACCAAACTACCACTTGAGTAGCCAGCCCAGGAATTCCGAAATCCCTGCAACAAACACAACCAGTGTAACTCTGCACTCACTTTTGCAATAACCAACCACCCTTCCAACCATTACCTGAAGCAAGAAATAAAATTAACATGCGTGCCCCTGGCCAAAAATGGCCATCCAGGTTATACAACTCAAACTAAAACTCCCAGACCTGAAACCATAAGCAGCAATTAGCCAATGCCTCTGCTTGAAACCAGTCCTTCCCACTGGTAGCAACACTTCAGGCCCATCAGAATGTGGGCAGCCACATGGTACAAGGCCCCAATACCTCCGGGCCAGGCCATGCCCACAATGTTCAAACTATGAATTAAAACAGCTAACAAGACTCATTTTAATGTGATAGAGCAGCAAAAGACAAACCAGGATAATAAACTCTCATTCTCCAAAAGCATGCAGACAATTAAATCTAGGAAACAAAAACTCGCAGGCCCAGGTCACCCTGTCCCCAAAGTTACATACCTTACCTGGTGGTGTAAACAAATCAGGAGAAATTGTCAGCCATTGTGCTGAGATCCACTCAATGAAAAATTCCAGCAGAAAGAGGGAGAGGGAGAGAGCTACCAAACCTGGCCTTATAAACTCCTTCAGGACCCCAAGCAAGGACCCCTCCAAGTCGCACCCTCAGCCAATCCTGCTTACCTACAGGTGTACTCTTCATTCC